>JAPCYP010000279.1:0-120711 GCA_035048595.1 Echinosophora koreensis
TATAACAAGTGTCTCTTGTATATCCTTCAATCGGTCGCCATTTCGGTCGCAAACAGCAATCAACAAATTCGGTCGCTAATTTCGGTCGCTAAATGACCATTTTTTTGTAGTGTGAATAGAATGAATGTGAATACAGTTAGTTATGGTATGATTTCTTGCAACTTATGCCAAAGGGAGCATGATGGCGCAACATGTCCTAGAAATATGTTTGCTAGTCAGTATTCTCATGATCAAGTGGATGCTTGTCACAACTTCTATGACTCTAATCAAAAGGGGAGGAATGATTATCCTAGGACTCAAAACAAACCCTACTCTAATACTTATAATATGAGGTGGAGGAATCATCCAAACTTTTCTTGGAGTGCTAATGGAAATTTTGGATAGTAAAGCAAGGCTTCTGGAATCAAAATCAGTTTCAACAACCTCTTAACCGCAATTTGTAACACCCCGTTTTTCATATAAAGTCATTAAGCGCTTTTATATGTTTTATGTACGTTTGTTTGTTGGGTAGCTACTAGGAATGTCCCTAGGAAAGTTAAAATGGGCTAAGTGGGACTTTCAGAGTGGAAAATCCCTTTCTGGTGCATGAGCATGGCTGTGCTCATTTATCAACATGCCCGTGCCTAAAGCGCATGCTTTGTGGCTGCTTGAGCCACATGCACGATTGTGCTCAGGGGGAGCACGGTTGTGCTCAGGGGGAGCATGGCCGTGTCGGAAAATGCGGGTTGTGATGTGAGTTTTGCGAGCTTGTTCTTAAGTGGAGCACGGTAGTGCTCGGGGTCAGACCTTATAAAAAGAAGAGGTTTAGTGAGGGTTACGGGTACAACCCTCATATTAGCACTTTTAGCAACCCTAATGCAGCTGCAACCCCTCTTTCCCCTCTTTCCTTTGAACCCATCAAGTTCTTGGAGTTCTCGCGTTGTTTGGGAAAGAAGTCGGCCGTTAGTGCCAATTAAAGAAAAGTGGTCATCCCTCCTTAATCTCCTTTTCCTGTTTATTGATTTGGAGATTTATTGGTTATTCTTTTATGTTTGACCAAGGCTTGAGAAGTTCGTCAAGCCGCTCGAGGGAACAAGAGTAGTTTCTCTTTCGTTGGTGTTAGAGGAATCTTCATACCAGGTATGGGGAGAAGGGATGTATGAACATGTAGGCATTGGGGGTAGCGTAAGATGAAGGGTTAACCCATGACCCTATTGCTTGCTATTTGCCTAAATGCTTTGTCTTGCTATATAGATATGATTGGCATGTTACATTATGAATTAGTGATGATGATGTTTATGCCATGAATGAATGTTTGGTTGTTGCTGTGGTTAATACCAATGCTAATGTTAATAAAACATTAAAGAATGTTGATAATGATGTATAAGAGTTAAGGGATAATTTCCCCAATGTTCATAAGACTTGAATCATAGTAATGAGAGGCAAGGTTAATGCTTATTGGTATAGTCAAGAACCTAGGATCAAGGTTCTAAATTGCGGTTGCGATCACGGATGCGGTCCTTACGGCCGCTGTGATGCGTGATGCGGTCGTGACGGCGTGAAATAATTTTAAATTTGCACAAAATGGGGAAAAATTCAATAATTTTTAGAATTCTTCATATATTTTTTATTAACAGTGTGGTATAAAATTTTATTCATTTTTAAGACATTGTATTATCTTTATGAATAATTTAAATTTTATTGTAGTGAAAATGAAATAATAATATTATACATAAATCTTTTAAGCACATATAAGTATAAAATTAACAACGAAGTAAGAAAGTGATAAACTTAGAGTATATAAATATATACAAATCACAAACTTAAAATATTTAAAATAGTAATTAGCTAAACACAAATAATATAATTACTAACATGTAATGCAAATAAATAATAAGTTAACATACAATATTTTAATTTAAAAAAGAGACTGATCTAGAATAAATTAAAATAATAGCAATTTTTATTTTTTTAAAGTTTTTATTAGTAAATAAATAAATATTAATTAAACCATAGAAAAAAAAACGAGAAACAAGATAGGCGCAGAGCTTTATGTTATCTGAATTTTTGATAAGTTTTTTTATATTCAAAAACAAATAAAAAAAATGAACCTTTTGTTATTATCTAGAAACTTCGACACCCTTCTCTCTTAGTCCTCTGTATCTAACTCTCTTCTCTCATCACTCTGCAATGTCGTTCCCACAATCTCATCTCCTTGAATCACCAAAGTTTTAACTTGCATCTTGTTTCCTTCAATACCGATATACAGATCTAAGTCACTCTATCTCACAGGTCTACAAATCTACACCTATGAAGCGGCGACAGTGATCTAGCTAGTACGAACGGCACCATCGACGAGTTCTAGGGTGAGCTACGGTGGCATTGGGTGTGGGTTCGAGTGGCGGCAGATCCTGATGCGAGCGATGATAGCTCTGGATGCGAGCGGTCACGTCGATCCAGTTGGTGTCACCATTTCCATTGCGGTTAAAAAGGTGTCGTATCACCCGTAACGGCTGCAACATCGCTGCGTTGCCGATTTTTCCGGTGATTTGCGATCACACCGCAATTGCGGCTCAATGCTGTTGCGGCGATCGCCGCATCCGTAATATTGTGGCCGCAAAACGTATTGCGGACCACAATTTAGAACCCAGCCTAGGATTGATTCATTAGCGTTTTAGGGACATTAATAAGGAAAATGGAATTAAAGGATTAATTCCTAATAATTATAAGACATGAAGATTAAATGAGAGTAACAAGTTAATGATTGATGGTTAGTTAAAAACCAGTATGATTGATCTATGAATGCCCTAGGAAGCTTAGCAAGGGTTTGCAACCCTTTCTGCCCAGGTCAGTACGACCATGCTCTGGTGAGCACGGTCGTGCTCAATAGACAGCATAACCGTGCTCAACTTAAAGTTCAGCATGCCCGTGCTGGGGGCAGCATGACCGTGCTCCCCCAAGCAGAACAGACGTGAATTAAGAACAAAGGGTGGCAACACCCAAATTGCTCCCAATGATGATATAAGACACCAATCGAAGTAAAAACGAGTTAGATCTTTT
Organism: Echinosophora koreensis; assembly: GCA_035048595.1. NCBI lineage: Eukaryota > Viridiplantae > Streptophyta > Magnoliopsida > Fabales > Fabaceae > Echinosophora > Echinosophora koreensis. The sequence goes on from JAPCYP010000279.1 coordinate 3,040, forward strand.
AAGAAGACTTAACAAGATAATTAATCACAACTGTTAAGATGGTAACGATGGGTTACCGCACGTTGTTATGCTTTGGTGCTTATTGGCCAAAGTAGCCTTGATGTTTATTGGTCGAGGTGTTGTTTGATGTTGAACCTTGGTGCTTATTGGCCAAGGGGACCTTGATGCTTATTGGTCAAGGTGTTGATGGTGTTAAACTTAGGTTCTTATTGGCCCAAGCGGAGGTGGTGGTTGCTTGTTTGTTGATGTTGTTGCTCATGCATTCACACATTGGAGTTGATAGTGGGGGAAGTTCAACATAGGGGAGGTCGTCCAAGAGTAAGGCGATCTGGTCGTCCGCGGTGATTCATCTGAGAGTTAGGAGAATCGTGGCCCCCCGTGGTGGCGCATCCTAGAGTACGGTGCATCAGCTATCCAAAGGGTTCACCCATGGTTTGGTGAACTGGCGGCGTTCGTGCTTATTGGCCAATGTGGATATGTAACTCCGAAGTTGCCTTCCTGAGATAGTTTGGATCCACATGCATAACAGAGTAGTGGAGTAGTGGTGCACCGCATAGCATACATTGGCTGAATTGATATGAATGGCATGAATAAGTTATCGATATATGTTGTATGTTATAATATGCTATGTTTAAATGATGTATGCTCATCTTTCTAACTGCTTCCATGCTGTTGTATTTTATACATTTTTCTTACTCCTCGTTTTTCTGTTGTTTGCTTTGCATGTATCTTTTATGCAGAGGACGGTGAGCAGCCTATTGAGGAGTGACTCTGAGGAGCAGCTACTCGTAGTTTAGGATTTCCTTTGTTTTAGTTTGTTATCCAAGATTTTTTTTCCCGGATTTTGGTTATATCAGCTCTGTAATGTGACATTGGGGTTGGTTTGCTTTTATTGTTATGTTTCTTTAAAAACTTGTTTTATTTTCCGCTTCGAGATGTTTTGTTTATTCATGTGGTATCTTCTACCCATGGTTTTTGTTATTATGAAATAATATGCATGTGTTTTTCTTTGATTTCTTTTATTTTATGCCTTTATAAATACATGCGGGGTAGAGTGTGTCACATTTAGTGGTATCAGAACCTGGTTTATCCTATCAGGCCATGGTATGATTCTTGTAGCACCCTTCTCGGGCGCTACATTGTCTGTGACATTTCTATTTTTATAAGACCGAGTAAAGCGGAAAATAATTTTTTTGCCAAACATACGGGTTTAATTTTTTTTTTTCTTTTCTCTTTAACAAATAATTCCATACATTCCCTTTAACATATAACATCAACTTATGCATCAATATTATACAAACCAAGTTCCAAGTACCATCAGTCATACATGTTCAGAAAGAAGGCGGAAATACCAACGCCAGTAAATAACAACGGACTGAAAATATGTTTATAATAATAATATCTTTAGAGACATAACTCCACCAAATAAAACATAGACACGAGACTGGCCAGACACAAAATACTGACAAAATTCCATTATACTAAAGCCCTCGAGACTGTGTCCATGTCTCCCAGCACTCTCAAACTCCAGCAGGGTGTGATGGAGAAACAGTGTTGTCGTCATCTTCGATCAACGCAAGATAGAAAACAGCAAACCAAAAAAATACAGAAATGAGGTGAGATTTCAATTCATCTTACACTTAATGCAGACATGCAATGGTACCACACACAGGTACGTACAAATATCAGCAAACAGTTATATCATCCATCACAACAAAAATAATAATATTTCACAACAACATAATCACAGGGCACCATTTTCCCTAGATAGAAGACATGTAAGACTCGAGGAATGACCTCTGATCCCCTATACCATGGTTTTAACAAACAGTCGGAGAGAGTGGTTCAGAGGATTGTTCCGGATTACACCAGCCTTAGGCAATAAAATGCGTCAACAGTCATCATGGTGCACATAGGCTTTTTCGGGAACATCCTACACTACCAGAAAATACATAGTGTCTAGTAGAGTATGTCGGTGTATTGCAAGATCACCATGCCACAGAAGAGCAACCAACTAGGCCTATATGAGTATTTCATACCCCGACACCCCCAAGCATCAATAGATCGTCACTATGAAATTCGCACCCGCATTAAAGTGTTAGCTCGATCTCCTAGGCACAACGGCCTTACAGAACATAGTTTCACTATGTGTTTAGGCAAACTTTGCCGGAAATGCGTTCTTCTCGTCCATCCAACGGATGACATCGTGATTCCTTCGGAATTCTTTCAACGTACCGTAACAGATGCTAGATGTCCTTAAGTCCGAATCACCGGTACTTAATCATCAAGCTAAAGTTCTCAAGTAACCTTTCATCTTTGTGCAATGTTTTATTTAAAATATTTGTTTACAAATCCTAGCACATTATGAGATTGGAACATAGGTCCAATTATTTAGTTCTCTGTACTTTTCTAGTTGAGCCTTTTTCTTTGGCTTCCAATAAAACAAATCATGCTGAGTCCATTAAATTTTATGGAATATGGATAATGAATTATCCATACTTTATGACAGAAGGTCGTGTTTCACCCCACGTCATAAATTATTATGTTCGTATGTTCACTAAGTCATTCTTGACTTAGGTTTTTACACTTTACAGTAAAACGTCGCCTTTGAAGACAAAAATCCTTTTGGCTTAAAACCAAAACCATTAGATAAAATCAAATCCATGTTCAAGAATAATTCCCCTCAAAGATACTTAGGTATCAATTTCTCCAAAACATTTTCTTAAAAATCTTTAAAACGTTTAACGACGGTTTCGCGCTTTTTACTGAAATTAGGCCCAAAAGTTCTACTTTTTGAAGATATGGTTCTTCACCTCAAATGTCTTATTATCCTAAGGTTATATTACTCATGTGAAAAATGTAGAAACACTGATTTTACATCAAATTTCCCTTATACGAAATTCCTAAAATTTGACCGAACGTCGTTAATTTTGTAAATCGCGTAAATCCTTTTTCAATGATTTTACACTCTAATAATCCAAAACTCATTTTGGAGTTTTAGAACAGTTTTGTAAGCATGAAAAACAGTTTCTAACTGTCCAATTATTTTAATTTCGAAAATTGCATTTTAGTCCCTAAACTTTCATAATTACAAAATAGTCCTATTTCACTTAAAACCTTATAACTTTTTATTTATAACTCCAAATCACACCAAACCAACTTCTTTAGAAATATTTTTCAGTTACCCTCAAATTTCCAGAAATTCGCTTCTGCCTCAAATAATTTTCAGTAATTGCAAAAAGGTCCTTTTTTCACCAAAAAGCTTATAACTTTTTATGTATTAATTCATTTAACACCAAACCAATTTCTATGGTTTTGTCTCATCAAGGACTACAATCTTAACATACAAGCACATGAATTTCGGTGCAGCCACTGAAATTCTCAGAATTTGCAATTTAGTCCCTAAGGACTCATAAATCCATAACTTTCAATATACACATCCAAATTAATCCAAACCAGTTTCTATATTCTTATCTAGTCATTCACTTCTCATAAAAATTATTCAAATAATTTAACACATCTTAGATCCCATATAACCAGTCAAGGCCGAATGGCCCAAAAATTATCATGTTAGGCCATTTTTCATGTTAAACCAAATAACAACCATCAAGTATCCAATTAGCAATCATTGAATCAAAATCAACATATATCAAAATCAAGTATCAACCACATCCTCCAAGAGGATCACACACATATGCAAATAAATATACAAAGTCATACTTAGGAATTACAAAAACCACATAAACACTAATAAACCATCACATATCTACCCTAAGGTAGGATGATAGTAATCTCCCCCATACCTTTGTATGACCACTTGATACTCAAGAAAGAAGAGGATGATGTTCATCCTAAAGCTCAAGGTTTGAACCAACAAAACCTAGCCATGACTCATCAACAAGGAAACAAGTTAAAAATGAAAGAAATCACCTAGCCCACATTATGAGGTAAGGTTCGGCCTTGTTATGAAAATAGGCTAGAGATCACGAAATTTTAAAAGCTCTTGGATAATGAAATTAGAAGTCATGTGAAGATCATAGAAATTGGAATCACATTAAAAGGATTTTTCTATGATTTTCTAGAGATTTTTGAAGTTCTAGATCTAAGAATTTGAAATTTGTAAAAACTTGAGATATGAAGAAAAGTTGTGAAAGGAAAGGAAGGTATGATCATGGATTAGAAGAATCTACCTTTGGAATTTGAAGAAACCAACCACAACTTAGACTTCCTTTGTAAATCAAGTGTAAGTAACTTAGGAGTTTTTGTGTGAAAGTTGAAGAACATGAACAAATGAGCAAAATGAATGGCCAAGTGTGGTTTTGAAGGGCTTGGCCGTGAGTTTCAAGGGATAAAAGGGTCCAAGGAGTAATTTGGTGTCATGGCAAACTTGTAGTTAAAATGAATGATGAGGGTAATTTAGGTTTTTCACTTAAAAAGTCATCATGACATGCATTTAATGCATGGTGACTAACTCCTATGACTCACCCCCTTATGACTCACCAATGAGTCATTGTTCTTATCCGTCTGGGGTCGGGTTTTGTCTCTGCACCTCCGTTCTTGATTCCATTAATCCCCGATCATCGAGTATTTGCCCGAATAACGTATAATAACCTATTTATTTTGAAAATTTTCAAAATAATCCCTATGGTTGGAAATAAAATATAAACCTTAACTGTTTCATTCATGGGTCAAAATTAGGTTTTCTGACCAGTAAAATCTTACTGTCAGTGAAAACGCAGACCGGGTTTCGTCTGAGTTTTGAACCCAAATTTTTATCCGTAAGCTTCTACCATAAGGTAGAGTATAATTATGATTTTATTTTGTTAAAAATCATTTTCTAGATTTAATATGAAAATTACAAATAAGTAAAATTCTACCGATAATTGAAAAACAGTAAAAACAACAAAACAGTAAAAATCGTAAAAATAGGGTGTTACAATACTACCCCTCTAAAAAGAATTTCGTCCGCGAAATTAAAGTTACCTTAAAACAAATGCGGATATTGTTCCTTCATTTTATCCTCCAACTCCCATGTAGCATCTCTTGTCATTGCATTCCAGATCACTTTAACCAATGAAATTGTCTTCCCTCTTAGTTGTTTCACTCTTTGATCCTTGACCTTCACAGGTAATGCCTCATAGGTTAAGTTATCTTTCAATTGTACTGTATCCGGTACTATGACATGACTAGGATCAGGAATATACTTTCGCAATTGAGACACATGAAAAACACTATGAAGATTTGAAAGAAAAGGTGGTAAGGCAATTTGGTAGGCTACAGGACCTACTCGACGAAGAATTTGGTAGGGTCCAATGAATTTAGGAGTAAGTTTCCTGGATTTAATTACCCTGCCAACCCCAGTCATAGGCGTGACTCTCAAAAACACATGATCGCCTTCCTCAAATTCAAGAGGTCGTCGTCTCTTGTCCGCATAACTTTTCTGTCGACTCTGAGTTGTCCGCATTTTCTCCTTGAATCATTTTCACCTTTTCTGTTGTCTGTTGCACGATGTCTGGTCCCAACACTAAACTTTCTCCATCTTGGTACCAACACAAAGGTGTTCTACATCGTCGACCATATAAAGCTTCATAGGGTGCCATTCCTATGCTCGAGTGGAAACTGTTGTTGTAGGTGAATTCTATCAATGGTAGAAATTCATCCCAACTTCCAGTATGCTCTAACACACAAGCTCTCAGCAAGTCTTCAAGTGATTGGATTGTCCTCTCAGATTGTCCGTCCGTCTGTGGATGATACGCAGAACTCAATCTAAGTTTTGTTCCTAGTGATTCTTGTAGACTTTGCCAGAATCTTGACGTAAACCTCGGATCTCGATCCGAAATAATACTCGAAGGTACACCATGTAATCTGACAATCTCCCCGATGTATAACTGAGTCAATTTCTCCATTGAATACTTTATGTTGATAGGTAAAAAGTGAGCCGACTTGGTTAGTCGATCAACTATTACCCATATCGCATCATGTCCCTTTCGTGTCTTTGGAAAACTTGTCACAAAATCCATCGCAATACCATCCCATTTCCATTCTGGAATGTTCAAAGGTTGTAGCATTCCCGATGGTCTTTGATGTTCCGTCTTAGCTTTTTGACAAACTAGACAGGAAGCGACATATTCTATCACGTCTCTCTTCATCCCATACCACCAATATAATCGCTTGAGATCTTGATACATCTTTGTTGCTCCTGGATGTAAACTTACGTTTACTCTTGTGAGCTTCCTCCAGAATCAACTTTATAGAGCTCAGTAATCGTCCGGTATACAAATCCTTTCTCCGAATCTTAGGATTTCATCGGTTCCTTCTTTGAATTCTGATACTGCTCCTTGTCGCACCAATTCTCTTTCTCCTCGTAGGTACTGATCACTTTCTTGTTTCTCTCGTATCCGTTCCATCAATTCATTTGAAACAGTAATCATACCTAAGCAAAGCTTTCCTGGTGACTATTTCAATTGTCAACTGCATATCTCGGAATTGCTCTAACAACTCTTGCTTCTTTGACCATCATTGTAGACTGCATGCATTGATTTTCTACTCAAGGCATCCGCTACCACATTTGCTTTTCCAGGATGATACTGTAGTTGGAAATCGTAATCCTTTAGAAATTCCAACCAACGTCGTGTCGCATGTTGAGCTCCTTTTGATCGAACAAGTACTTCAAACTTTTGTGATCACTGAAAAACGTTGAACGTTGCTCCATACAAATAATGCCTCCAGATTTTCAGTACAAAAACTACGGCCGCTAGCTCCAAGTCATGCGTTGGGTAGTTCCTCTCATGAATCTTCAATTGTCTTGAAGCATAAGCTACCACTTTCTGGTTTTGCATTAGCACACAACCTAACCCTTGATGCGAAGCATCAAAGTATACCTCGAAAGGTTCCTTAGGATCAGGTAACACTAACACAGGTGAAGTAGTCAACCTTTTCTTCAACTCTTGGAAACTTTCCTCGCACGCTTCAGTCCACGCAAAAGCTTGATCTTTCCGCGTTAGTTGGGTAAGAGGTCCTACTATTTTGGAGAATCCCTCGATGAATCTCCTATAGTATCCAGCTAAACCCACGAAACTACGAATTTCTGTTACCGTCTTTGGTCTCTCCCATTTTAGAACAGCTTCAACTTTTGACGGATCCACTGCGATACCTTTATTCGAGATAACGTGTCCTAAAAATTGAACTTCATCTAACCAAAATTCGCACTTTTCGGGTTTCGCGTATAACTATTTCTCTTTTAAGATTTGGAGAACCATACTGAGATGTTCAGCATGCTTCTCTGGATTAGGAGAATAGATGAGAATGTCGTCTATAAAGACAACGACAAACTGATCTAGATAAGGACGAAAATCCTGTTCATAGTAATCCATGAATATAGCAGGTGCATTCGTCACTCCGAACTGGCATCACAAGGTACTCATAATGCCCATAGCGTGTTCGAAACGCTGTCTTCGGAATATCCTTCCGCCTTCACACGAATCTGATGATAACCAGATCGTAAATCTATCTTTGAGAAAACTGCTGCTCCACGTAACTGATCCATCAAATCGTCTATCCTCGGAAGTGGATATTTGTTCTTGATCGTCACTTTGTTTAACTGACGGAAATCTACACATAAGCAAGAAGTTCCATCCTTCTTCTTCACAAGCAAAACTGGAGCTCCCCAGGGTGATACACTAGGTCTTATGAATTCTTTCCTCATCAGCTTCCACTATTTGCTCTTCAAGTCCTTCTAGCTCCGATGGCGACATACGGTATGGTGCCATGGATATCGGTCCAGTGCCCGGTACCAGATCAATCGCAAACTCAATGTCTCGAACAGGCGGTAGTCCAGGTACATCTTCAGGAAAAACTTCTAGAAACTCATTGACGACAGGTATGGACTTTAAGTCAATCTCACTCTTGACGTCTAAGGAAAACAGTAACATGTATCCTTGAGCTCCCTCTCTCAAAGAAGCTTTTACTCGGTTAGCAGACAAAAATCCAGAAATCTCATCCTTAGGAAAAATTAAGGATTTATTTGCACAAGTCTAACAGGATATGGTTAGAACATAACCAATCCATCCCTAGTATCACATCTATTTGCGAAAGAGTCAAACAGATTAAATTAACCAAAAATTTCCTATCTTCTACAAAGATAACACAATTCAAACAAGCTGTAGTAGTCAAAACAGGTTCAGCAGTAGGAGTAGATATAGTCAAGTCAAAAGGTAAAGAAGACACAGATAATCCTAACGATTTAGCACAGTCATATGCAATGAAAGAATGCGTCGCACCCGAATCAAACAGTACAGTTAAAGATTTACCTCCTATGACACAGTGTCCCTGAATCAGATCATCATTGTGAGAGGCCTCAGTACCACTCATTGTGTAAACTCTTCCTCCAGCTCTAGGCCTTGCAGCTCGCACGTTGTTCACCGAAGGTTCCGTGTTAGATCGTCCACAATTCCTAGCGAGATGTCCAGGCTGTCCACACTTAAAGCAAATGATTCCCGTAATCTTGCAGTCTTTGGTAGCGTGACCCATGCCACACTTCATGCATTTCTGTGGAACATTCCTAGATGAACCAGCACCTCCACTGCTTCCACCAAAAGATCGCTTGTTGGAACTGCTGCTTGACCTTGTGGCTTATTGTATGGTTTCCTCTGGAATCGATTGTTAGTTCTTGTAGTTTCCCCTATTGAACCTAGACGGTCCATAACCCTGTTGATTAGCATCACGACTCGCCTTCAGCTCCTCTATCTGTCTACACTTATCCATCAGCCTTGGAAATACAGATATTTCCATTGGAACTACTACCTCCTTCAGTTCATATCGCAATCCTCCTTCGAATCGGCGACACTTCCACCCCTCATGTGGATTGTCAGTCAGATAGGCAGAAAACTTTGACAGACTTTCAAATCTGGCGCCGTATTCAGCTACAGTCATATTGCCTTGCTTCAGCTGCAGAAATTCCATTTCTTTAGCATCTCTGGCACTTGCCGGAAAATACTTCTCCAGAAACTTCCTACGAAAAGCTTCCCAGTTCACCGCTTGTTGATCATGCTCCAGCACTTGGCGAGCTCCTCTCCACCAATTTTCAGCATCGCCCACCAGCATGTAGGCAGCATAAGTAACCTTGTCGTTATCAGTACACCTCATAGCAGCAAAAATCTTCTCCAACGATTGAATCCACAGCTCAGCTTTCTCAGGCTTAAACTCTCCCTTGAATTCCGTCGGATTTCTACGCAGAAATTTCTGCTTTCAGCTCCCCTTTCCTCGCGTCGAATAAACGCGGCAGTCATTTGTGACATTGCTCTCACAGCTGCATTCATAGCTGTAGTTCCTCCGCCACGAGCCATTATAATCCTGCAAGACCAAAATCAATTAGTCATGCAGATTACAATAAACTCACCCCAAACAATATCATTCCTTCCAGAAATAATACCAAAAGCACACAGAGAAAACACAGCACAAACAAAGACAGACCTAAACCACAAACCCTAACAGACTCGGCCAGCTCTGATACCAAATAATGTAACACCCTTCTCGGGCGCTACATTGTCTATGACATTTCTATTTTTATAAGACCGAGTAAAGCGGAAAATAATTTTTAGCCAAACATACGGGTTTAATTTTTTTTTTCTTTTCTCTTTAACAAATAATTCCATACATTCCCTTTAACATATAACATCAACTTATGCATCAATATTATACAAACCAAGTTCCAAGTACCATCAGTCATACATGTTCAGAAAGAAGGCGGAAATACCAACGCCAGTAAAAAACAACGGACTGAAAATATGTTTATAATAATAATATCTTTAGAGACATAACTCCACCAAATAAAACATAGACAGGAGACTGGCCAGACACAAAATACTGACAAAATTCCATTATACTAAAGCCCTCGAGACTGTGTCCATGTCTCCCAGCACTCTCAAACTCCAGTAGGGTGTGATGGAGAAACAGTGTTGTCGTCATCTTCGATCAACGCAAGATAGAAAACAGCAAACCAGAAAATACAGAAATGAGGTGAGATTTCAATTCATCTTACACTTAACGCAGACATGCAATGGTACGACACACAGGTACGTACAAATATCAGCAAACAGTTATATCATCCATCACAACAAAAATAATAATATTTCACAACAACATAATCACAGGGCACCGTTTTCCCTAGATAGAAGACATGTAAGACTCGAGGAATGACCTCTGATCCCCTATACCATGGTTTTAACAAACAGTTCGGAGGATTGTTCCGGATTACGCCAGCCTTGGGCAATAAAATGCGTCAACAGTCATCATGGTGCACATAGGCTTTTTCGGGAACATCCTACACTACTAGACAATACATAGTGTCTAGTAGAGTATGTCGGTGTATTGCAAGATCACCATGCCACAGAAGAGCAACCAACTGGGCCTATATGAGTATTTCATACCCCGACACCCCCAAGCATCAATAGATCGTCACTATGAAATTCGCACCCGCATTAAAGTGTTAGCTCGATCTCCTAGGCACAGCGGCCTTACAGAACATAGTTTCACTATGTGTTTAGGCAAACTTTGCCGGAAATGCGTTCTTCTCGTCCATCCAACGGATGACATCGTGATTCCTTCGGAATTCTTTCAACGTACCGTAACAAATGCTAGATGTCCTTAAGTCCGAATCACCGGTACTTAATCATCAAGCTAAAGTTCTCAAGTAACCTTTCATCTTTGTGCAATGTTTTATTTAAAATATTTGTTTACAAATCCTAGCACATTATGAGATTGGAACATAGGTCCAATTATTTAGTTCTCTGTACTTTTCTAGTTGAGCCTTTTTCTTTGGCTTCCAATAAAACAAATCATTCTGAGTCCATTAAATTTTATGGAATATGGATAATGAATTATCCATACTTTATGACAGAAGGTCGTGTTTCACCCCACGTCATAAATTATTATGTTCGTATGTTCACTAAGTCATTCTTGACTTAGGTTTTTACACTTTTACAGTAAAACGTCGTCTTTGAAGACAAAATCCTTTTGGCTTAAAACCAAAACCTTTAGATAAAATCAAATCCATGTTCAAGAATAATTCCCCTCAAAGATACTTAGGTATCAATTTCTCCAAAACATTTTCTTAAAAATCCTTAAAAACGTTTAACGACGGTTTCGCTGCTTTTTACTGAAATTAGGCCCAAAAGTTCTACTTTTTGAAGATATGGTTCTTCACCTCAAATGTCTTATTCTCCTAAGTTATATTACTCATGTGAAAAATTAGAAACACTAATTTTACATCATGTATACGAAATTCCTAAAATTTGACAGTACATCGTTAATTTTGTAAATCGCGTAAATCATTTTTCAATGATTTTACACTCTAATAATCCAAAAAATCATTTTGGAGTTTTAGAACAGTTTTGTAAGCATGAAAAACAGTTTCTAACTGTCCAATTATTTTAATTTTCGAAAATTGCATTTTAGTCCCTAAACTTTCATAAATTACAAAATAGTCCTTTTTCACTTAAAACCTTATAACTTTTTATTTATAACTCCAAATCACACCAAACCAACTTATTTAGAAATATTTTTCAGTTGCCCTCTAATTTCCAGAAATTTCGCTTCTGCCTCAAATAATTTTCAATAATTGCAAAAAGGTCCTTTTTCACCAAAAAGCTTATAACTTTTTATGTATTAATTCATTTAACACCAAACCAATTTCTATGGTTTTGTCTCACCAAGGACTACAATCTTAACATACAAGCACATGAATTTCGGTGCAGCCACTAAAATTCTCAGAATTTGCAATTTAGTCCCTAAGGACTCATAAATCCATAACTTTCAATATACACATCCAAATCAATCCAAACCAATTTCTATATTCTTATCTAGTCATTCACTTCTCATAAAAATTATTCAAATAATTTAACACATCTTAGATCCCATATAACCAGTCAAGGCCGAATGGCCCAAAAATTATCATGTTAGGCCATTTTTCATGTTAAACCAAATAACAACAATCAAGTATCCAATTAGCAATCATTGAATCAAAATCAACATATATCAAAATCAAGTATCAACCACATCCTCCAAGAGGATCACACACATATGCAAATAAATACACAAAGTCATACTTAGGAATTACAAAACCACATAAACACTAATAAACCATCACATATCTACCCTAAGGTAGGATGATAGTAATCTCCCCCATACCTTTGTTGACCACTTGATACTCAAGAAAGAAGAGGATGATGTTCTCCTAAAGCTCAAGGTTTGAACCAACAAAACCTAGCCATGACTCATCAACAAGGAAACAAGTTAAAAATGAAAGAAAATCACCTAGCCCACATTAGAGGTAGGTTCGGCCTTGTTATGAAAAATAGGCTAGAGATCACGAAATTTTAAAAGCTCTTGGATAATGAAAGTAGGAGTCATGTGAAGATCATAGAAATTGGAATCACATTAAAAGGATTTTTCTATGATTTTCTAGAGATTTTTGAAGTTCTAGATCTAAGAATTTGAAATTTGTAAAAACTTGAGATATGAAGAAAAGTTGTGAAAGGAAAGGAAGGTATGATCATGGATTAGAAGAATCTACCTTTGTAATTTGAAGAAACCAACCACAACTTAGACTTCCTTTGTAAATCAAGTCTAAGTAACTTAGGAGTTTTTGTGTGAAAGTTGAAGAACATGAACAAATGAGCAAAATGAATGGCCAAGTGTGGTTTTGATGGGCTTGGCCGTGAGTTTCAAGGGATAAAAGGGTCCAAGGAGTAATTTGGTGTCATGGCAAACTTGTAGTTAAAATGAATGATGAGGGTAATTTAGGTTTTTCACTTAAAAAGTCATCATGACATGCATTTAATGCATGGTGACTAACTCCTATGACTCACCCCCTTATGACTCACCAATGAGTCATTGTTCTTATCCGTCCGGGGTCGGGTTTTGTCTCTGCACCTCCGTTCTTGATTCCATTAATCCCCGATCATCGAGTATTTGCCCGAATAACGTATAATAACCTATTTATTTTGAAAATTTTCAAAATAACCACTATGGTTGGAAATAAAATATAAACCTTAACTGTTTCGTTCATGGGTCAAAATTAGGTTTTCTGACCAGTAAAATCTTACTGTCAGTGAAAACGCAGACCGGGTTTCGTCTGAGTTTTGAACCCAAATTTTTACCGTAAGCTTCTACCACAAGGTAGAGTATAATTATGATTTTATTTTGTTAAAAATCATTTTCTAGATTTAATATGAAAATTACAAATAAGTAAAATTCTACCGATAGTTGAAAAACAGTAAAAACAACAAAACAGTAAAAATCGTAAAAATAGGGTGTTACGATTCTGTTATGAGTGCTCTTGTTTGAATTGCCTATATTTATTATAGACAATAATGCGTAGTAATAGGTGTCGATAGTTCTTCCTACTTGGTTCCCTGTATTTAATAGTTGTTTTGCGCAAGTGTAGGAACCAATGGCAGGAAAAGGTAGGAATGACCAAGCTATCACTGATGCTTTGGTACTGCTTGCCAATGCAATAGGATAGAACCAGAACAACAACATGGAAGACCAGTTGAATTTCAGGGTCTGGATAAATTCCAGCGGAATAATCTGCCTTCCTTCAAAGGAGCTTATGACCCTAAAGGTGCTCTTCTGTGGATGCAGGAGATTGAGAAGATCTTCAGGGCTATGGCATGCAACGACATTCAGAAGGTCATCTTTGGGACTTTCATGCTGATAGAGGAAGCTGGGCATTGGTGGGAGAATTGTCGCTAGCATATGGAAGCTGAGGGTACAGTGGTTACTTGGAATACCTTCAAGGACAAGTTCTTGGAGAAGTACTTTCCAGCTGACATCCGCGACAACAAAGAGATGGAGTTCTTAGCTTTTGTTAGAAAATCAAAGAAATATCTGATAATAACTTTTCATATCTTAGCATATCTTATAGTATCCTAGATAATCTCTTAGGATTTATTTCTTATTTATATTTTATGATTTGATTCTCTATTTGATTAAGATTAGGATTCTACTTTTAGTATAAATAGGACTATTGGGTTGTCTTTTGTAATCACATTGTCACTACATCAATTCAATATGAGTCTTATTATTTCTTAGTTTGTCTATCTCTTTTCCTCTTTCCCTACCAAAAACCTTCCAATTCAACATGGTATCTAGAGCTAGACAAAGGTACCATCCTCCGTGACCTGTCCCATCACTATTCCGCTGTGGAGTTCCGATAAGTATGAAGGAACTCTAATCATCTTCTTAGCCATACTAAAAAAAAAAAAAAAAGAAATCATTTTCTCTCCTCCGTTGTGTTCTTTTCCGGCGCGTCCTTCTTCTTTTCGACTTTCGTTCCTGTCCCATTAGCCGCTGCCAGCTGCCGTCCGCTTTCGTCTGCCGTTGTCTCCGTCCGCTGACACCACCACCGGACTCGCCTGTCGTCAATCTATCCAGCCGTTCAGACAGCACCGTCGTCAGTCTACAGACGCGCCCGCACGCGCGTGTCCTCTGATCAGTGCGCAGTCGCACGTGTTTCCCTTCCACCGGGGCGTGACGACGCGTCCGGCCACTGTCCGATCGCTATTTCCAACGCCAACTCGCCGTTCCCTGCTCTCTCTGGATCTGTGCTCACCTCCTTCATCGGACCTCTTTTGAGCAACATCCATGTGTGTTGTACGGTTCAGGTACTTGTGATTTCGGTTATTTGCATGTGGCTAGTTCTACCTCCTCAGATACTCGTAAGGACTCCTCCAAGGTCTTGAGTTATGATTTGTTGTGTTCGAAAGATCAAATCTTTTTCTCCGTTCTAGTGTATGCTTCTCCAGTGTTTGTCATGCAATTCTTATCAACTAATGGATCATACCAGTGGCTTCTCTTCCCACCGACGATCATTACGGTGGTGACTACTTTCCCACGGATGAATCATATTAGTGGTGACATCTATTTCTGTCGACGATTGACTTATGTTGGCTATGACTCATACTTGCCCAACTCATTGTCCCAGATGCTTTGGTCTGGCTCTTTTTCCTAGATGCACTGGCTTGTCTTTCTCCCAGATGCACTAGCCTTGGCCCCTTGTCCCATATGCATTGGCCTCGTCTCAGTCTTGGAAGTAGTTGTCTAACTTATTTTCAATTTTAAATTATTTGGGTCTCCGATATTGTTGTTGAAGCTTCCAAATACAGTTTTGAGAAGTTCGAACCTTGCTGCTAAATTGCTTGCCAAGAAATTTCTGTCAGGCTGATGATCACTCCAGCTATCTTGCTAAGTTATCTTTCCAGCAACTCTCTTCGGCCTCTCCAACATTCTTAAGTTTCCTTCCAACCATTATTTTTGTGGAGCTCAGATTTTTTTATTTTAAATTTTAATTTGAGGGGAAATGCATTGTTTTCATGTAACAAGCTTAAAGCTTAGTAAGCTTTAGCTTGAGGGGGAGTGTTATAAAATCAAAGAAATATCTAATAATATCTTTTCATATCTTAGCATATCTTATAGTATCCTAGATAATCTCTTAGGATTTATTTCTTATTTATATTTTATGATTTGATTCTCTATTTGATTAAGATTAGGATTGTACTTTTAGTATAAATAGGACTATTGGGTTGTCTTTTGTAATCACATTGTTACTACATCAATTCAATATGAGTCTTATTATTTCTTAGTTTGTTTATCTCTTTTCCTTTTTCCCTACCAAAAACCTTCCAATTCAACAGCTTTGAAGCTGGGGAATATGTCTGTGGGGGAGTATGTTGCAAAGTTTGAGAAATTGCTCGTTACTACACACTTTATGTGTGTGAAGTTTAAGGATGGTCTGTGTCCAGAGATCAAGCAAGCCATCAGCTATCAGGAGATTCGTGTCTTTTCGATCTTGGTGAACAAGTGTAGGGTCTTCGAGGATGCCTACAAGTCTAGAGTGGCAAACCACATGACTTCATATGCTCAGGGCAGCAATAGGAATAATCAGAAGGACAAGGGAAAGCAGCGTGGCAATAAGCCACAGTTCTCTACAAACAGGTTCAGGATATGGGATTCTTCTGCACTTAGGCCTATCAGATGCGGAAAGTGCGGACAGGATTATTTTACCACTCGGTGCAAGAAGACCGACATCATCTGCTTCAAATGTGGCAAGTCTAGCCACAAAAGTCGAGAGTGTGAAGGGACAAAGTCAGAACCGCAGTGTGCTAGCAAGAATTAGAAATCCCAAGCCAATCGACTGAAGATTAGGGAAAGGGTCTTTACTTTTAGTGGAGGTGAGGCCTTTGAGTCCAAGGACTTGATCCAAGGTATGTGCCTTATCGATGGGACTCATTTAACTGTTTTGTTTGACTCGGGTGCAATTCACTCATTTATATCACATGACTGTGTCAAAAATCTTAAATTGCCTGTGTCCATTCTTGATTGTGATTTCATTGTTGCCACATCCACAAATAAACTTGTTCTTACTTCACATGCATGCAAGAATTGTATCATTACCATTGATGGTAGGAACTTTATTGTTGATCTTTTATGCTTACCCCTGAAAGAACTTGCTGTTATTCTTGGTATGGACTGGTTATCTTCCAACCATATCCAATGGAGTCTAAGGATCCGAGATTTCTCTCTACCAGCCAAGTTAAGGCTTTTATGAAAGAAGAGGCCCAAATTTACATGATGTTGTCTTCCCTGGAAGTAGAGAGCAAGCCTGATGTTGGGGATGTGCCAATAGTGAGAGAGTATCCTGAAGTGTTCCCTTGGGATGTTTATGAACTACCCCCTAATAGAGATGTTGAGTTTACCATAGACTTAGTACCGAGAACGTGACCTATATCCATAGCACCGTGTAGAATGTCTCCTCTAGAGCTAGTAAAGTTGAAAAAAGAGTTGGAGGAACTGATTCAGAAATAGTTCATTAGTCCTAGCGTGTCCCCATGGGGAGCGCCGGTGTTGTTGGTGAAGAAGAAGGATGGCAGCATGAGGTTGTGTGTCGACTATCGGCAACTCAACAAAGTGACCGTTAAGGATAGATATAACCTCCTTAGGATTGATGATCTTATGGACCAATTGATAGGAGCTTATGTTTTCTCCAAGATAGATTGGAGATTAGGATACCATTATATTCGGGTTAAATCTGAGGACATCCCAAAGACTGCATTTAGAACATGTTAAGGTCACTATGAGTATTTGGTTATGTCCTTTGGTGTGACTAATGCTCCTGCTGTGTTCATGGATTATATGAACAAGACTTTTCACCTTTACTTGGATAAGTTTGTGGTGGTTTTCTTAGATGACATCTTGTTGTAATCCAAGACCAAGGAGGAACATGAGGAACACTTGAGGGTTGTCTTGCAAACCTTTAAAGAGAAGCAGTTGTATGCTAAGTTGTCTAAGTGCAAGTTTTGGTTGGAAGAGGTAAGTTTCTTAGGAAATTTCATCTCTAAAAGAGGGATAGCCGTGGATTTGGCTAAGGTAGAGACTGTGCTCCATTGGGAAGCTCCAAAGTCAATAACCGAGATTAGAAGTTTCTTGGATTTAGCAGGGTACTATAGGAGGTTTATAGAGGGTTTGTCTAAGATAACTTTACCTTTGACTCGTCTCACCAAGAAAGGACAAGTCTTTGTGTGGGACTCTAAGTGTGAGGAAACTTTCCAAACATTAAAGGGAAGGTTAATATCTGCACCAGTGTTAGTTTTGTCCAATCCTAGTGAACCTTTCATAGTATACTATGATGCTTCTAAGCAAGGTCTAGGTGGAGTGTTAATGCAGGATGGTACGGTAGTAGCTTACGCTTCTAGGCAGTTGAAAATCCATGAGAAGAATTACTCTACCCATGATTTGGAATTAGGAGTTGTAGTGTTTGCCTTAAAGATCTGGAGGCATTATCTGTATGGAGCAAAGTTTGAGGTCTTTAGTGATCATAAGAGTTTGAAATATTTGTTTGACCAAAAGGAGTTGAATATGAGGCAACGTAGGTGGATGGAATTCCTTAAGGATTATGATTTTGAGTTGACTTACCACCCAGAAAAAGCCAATGTGGTGGTAGATGCTTTCAATAGAAAAACCTTGCATGTTTCAGCCTTAATGGTTAGAGAAATAGATTTGATTGAGGAGCTTAGAGACTTAAGCCTAGCATGGGAAGTTACCCCTAAGGGTATTAGGCTTGGAACGTTGAAGATTACAAACAGCTTGATGGACCAAATCAGAGATGGTTAAAAGATAGATGTACACCTTTTAGGCCAGAAGGAGCTGCTTGCTCAGGGTAGAAACCTTAGTTTTAAGGAAGGAAAGAATGGAGTTTTGAGGTTTCAAGATAGATTTTGCATACCAGATGTTCCGGAGCTTAGGAAGTTGATCCTTGAAGAAGGACATATGAGTGGATTGAGTGTGCACCCAAGTGCCACTAAAATGTATAAGGACTTAAAGAGCATGTTTCGGTGGCCTAGAATGAAAAAGGATGTGGTTGAGTTTGTCTATGCGTGCTTAGTGCGCCAAAAGGCTAAGATAGAACACCAAAAGCCTTCAGGTAAGATGAAACCTTTGAGTATCCATAATGGAAATGGGACAACATCTCTATGGATTTAGTGTCTGGACTCCCTAGGACTCCAGCTGGTTATGATGCTATTTAGGTTGTTGTGGATAGGTTGACTAAATCTGCCCATTTCATCCCTATGAACATGGAATATCCTTTAGAAAAGTTGACTAGACTATACATCAAGGAGATAGTTAGGTTACATGGTGTACCCTCTAGCATAGTATCAGATAGAGACCCTAGATTTACCTCTAGGTTTTGGAATAGTTTCCATAAGGCTTTTAGGAACAAAGCTTAGGCTAAGTTCAGCTTACCACCCACAGACTGATGGTCAGTTTGAGAGAACCATCCAGTTCTTAGATGACTTGTTGAGGACTTGTGTGCTAGAGTAGTCAGGTAGTTGGGACAAGTTTTTGCCCTTGAAGCTTTGTATGGGAGGAGATGTAGGACACCCACTACTAGAAAAATGTTGTTTAGCGATCGAATGTTAGCGACTGAATAGGCATTGGTCGCTATTGCGACCGAAATAGAAATGAGAAAAGTGAATCACCTGTTTTGGTCCCAAAATGAATATTAGTTGACCGAATTAGTGACCGAATTTAGTGACCGACATATTATTCGGTTGCCCCTTTTTTTTAATTGTTTGCGACCGAATTAGTGACCGACATATTATTTCGTCGCTAATTCGGTTGCTAATTTGAAAAAGATTAAAGTCAAGGATGTTGACCTAATTAGTGACCGAATTTAGTGACCGACATATTATTCGGTTGCTCTTTTTTTTTTAATTGTTTGCGACCGACTTAGCGACCAAATAATTCGGTCGCTAAGTCCCAAATCCCTAATTAGCCCGCGCGTCCCCCTTTCCCCCTTACCCTTTCACTTTTCCTCTCTGCCTCCTCCTCTCCCTGTCTCCTCCTCCTCTCATTGCCTCACCGTCGTCCTCCTCGCTCCATCACCGGTGGTGCCTCTCACCAGAGTTGAAGGTGAGTTCTCTTCTTCCCCCTCCCTCCCCCCCTCCCCCTCTCTGTTCGGCCCTCTCTCTTCATCCCCTCCCCCCTCTCTCTCTTTTTCCCTCCCTTCCCCCTCCCCTTCCCTCAGTTTCTCTCCACCTCTCTGTCTCCATCCCCCTCTATGCGTCCCTCTCTCCCTCTCACCCATTTTTGTAATTTTTTTATATGGTGCAGGAAGCTCTGCTACCACCACCAGGAGCTCCACCGCAGACGGCTATGTGCGCCACCACCAGATTGTTCATTGCAAATATAGATTTTGGTTTATTTTACTGGATTGTTCATTTCTCAAGTCTTTTGATTTTTAGACAACTTTTTATAATCTTGGTTAAGAATGTATTATTATATTACAATACTATCTAGTAGTACACAGAGTAGCCTAGGTAGCTAAACTATCACATGTAAATAAAGTTGATATATCCTAAAGATATAGCAAGCATCCAAAACTCCAGAGAACTAGTATGGTCATAATCTATGTTCTAGCATGTAGCATGTATGCAGTTTCACATGAAGGAATCTTCTTAATTATATATTTATTCATTGATAGTCAATTACATTCTAAAAATTATTTAACTTAGGGAACGATGTTTTTATGGTTAATTAGGGTGCTCGAACAGATTTAAATTTAAAATTCTAAATTTATATCTTAGCTCAGACACTAATGTAAAATTGTATATATGTTTTGTTTTCTTTTCTTCCAGTACCCCTTGATCTAAGGTCATTGCTCTAGTCGTCACCCTTTGTTTTGTTTGCTTGGAGTTGAGGTACGTCAAATACTCGATCTCTTACATGACTAGTTGACTGAGATGCATGATTAGTTGTCAGACTGATTTGTTGTTTTGTTAGTAGAGAGCGGAGCTCAATAGGTTATATGATTCTGTCTAAGATGTATGAGTGGTTGTGTGGTGATATACATAGAATTCATGTATGTGTTTGTCAATTTGGATTGTTGCTTGTTAGTTGAGAGCGGAGCTCAATAGGTTGTTTGAACTAGGGGTTATGCTGCCGAACTTTTTCCAAGTTTGTGTAGTACCCATATAATATAATTATATGTTTGTTTGACAATTTTTATCTATCCTTAGACTTTATTTTAACTGATTGGACCACTAAGTATGTATATGCTCTTTTAACTTGATTTTCAAGTACAAAGGGTAAATGAGTTCAAGATAGGTAGTGTTAAAATTTTATTTTCTTTTAATGTTGATTATTTAGCAAAGCCATAGAATCCCGTTTGAGTTTCAATAATAGTGAATTGTGTACCTTTTCAAGGTATAATCCACTGTCATTGAAACTTGAATTATCCAAGTTGGACAGTTTGGGAACAAGACCTGCCTTCACTAATTCAATTTTGGTATGTTGCTTTTCCTATTGTTCTCCGGGTGCATATTTGATCGTGGTGGAATAACTGCGTTCAATTCGTTTATATTGGAGACCATTGGGAAATGCTGCAGAAATTTCGTTGAGACACCCCGTTGTGCCCCGTTGTTTTATTAGATTTAAACCTCATTAATTAATTTCTTAATCGCATGCTTAACGTGAAAACACGTAAAAATAAAAAACTCAAGATAATAAGCATACCAACTTTAGTTAATTAAAAACAACACACTATGTGTAACACCCCGATTTTCACTGTTCTTCAATACCGGTAAATATTCATATATGTATATATTTGTTTATATTTTATTTGAGATTTAGAAAATTACTTTGGAGAAACTAAGGTCATTTCCCTGTTATACTTATTTTTATAAGGTTACGGGGAAGTTTTGGGTTAAAAATTCAGACGAAACCCGGTCTGCGTTTTCTGCGTTTTCATTGACAGTAAGAATTTACTGAGCAGAAACCCTAATTTTGAATCATGAACGAAACCATTAGGTTTTATATTTCACCCCGAACGATTTTCCACATTTTGGAAAAATTCATTAGCAATGAAATAATTATATTTTATTCGGGCGAATACTTGACGATCGGGGATCGACGGAATCCAGAACGGAGGTGCAGAGACAAAACCCGATGCCGGGTGGATAAGCACAATGATGACTCATGGGGGTGAGTCATAGGGGTTAGTCATCTTGCATTAAATGCAAGTAATGATGATTATATGTAAAAAGACCAAAATGCCCTTGATCTTTAAGCGAAATTTCAAGAGTGTCCCTAAGTGAATTTTGACCAAAATACACTCTAAATCTACTTAATTTCGTGCAGCCCCTCCACTAAACCAAACTCATTTCATTTTGATTTCATTTCATCATCTTTCTCTCAAAAACCTAATCGGGTAAACAACGGAACCAGACACGAATGTGCAGAGATATACCGGGAGAACAGAACGACGAGTCGTCCATGATGACTTAAGAGGAATGAGTCACCATAATGACTCCCCATAGCCATTAAATGTGCATTTATGACAAGTAAATGTGAAAAGACTAAAATACCCCTAACCTAACCTATGTCTAGTTAACTCCAACTAAGGTTAGCCAACCATGATTTGTAACAAAATATCTTCTTCCTCACATATGGTCACAAATCAAACACATACTCCTACTCACCATCACCACTCATTATCTTGATAAATTCAAGTGAAATGACCAATTTACCCCCAAATTAACCTAACATATGTTTGGTTAATTCAACTAAAATATCTCCATCCTTTTTGGGGTGTTAAATTCGGCCACATCACTCTAGATCCACCTCCACCACATATTTCTCTCCTTCATCCATGTCCATTCAATTTTGATGATGACAAATTGTAACACCCTTCTCGGGTGCTACACTATGTTTATGTTATACATACACATATAAGTCTTATAAACATAACACAAAACACTGTTGAGGGTATACTCTCAGTATGATCCCTCATAGGAATATACTTAACAAAATATTAAACTTAGCGGAAAATATAAAAATGTCTCACAGCACGCACTGGCCATAAACTATTTAGACCCTAATCACCATGTATCACAGCTCGTCCTCCTGCCTCTAGTTCATAATGTGACACCCTTCTACCCCGCATG
Source organism: Echinosophora koreensis (assembly GCA_035048595.1). Lineage (NCBI taxonomy): Eukaryota > Viridiplantae > Streptophyta > Magnoliopsida > Fabales > Fabaceae > Echinosophora > Echinosophora koreensis. The sequence goes on from JAPCYP010000279.1 coordinate 25,539, forward strand.
TTAAAAGCCATTTAATTTAAAAACAATTAAAGGAAAAACATGCAATTATTGAATAAAATAAACAATTGTCCATGGGTAGAAAAGTCCCACATGAACCGTTTACAACGCAGAAATGAAATAAGTTTTAAACAGTAAAAACATAACAAACTAATAAATATAACCCAACCCCAATGTCACATACAGAGCTGGTATAACCGTTCCAGAATAAAATCCACGGAATTACAACTGAAACTAACAACTACGATAACATAAACTAGCCCTACAATGAGTGGCGGCTCCTCAGAGTCACTCCTCTCCGGGCTGCTCGTCATCCTCTGCAATGTGCCAATCAGACCAAACACAAACAACAAACAGATATAGGGAGTAAGAATCGTATAGTCATATTAGAAAGGAGCTAGGCAGTAAACTAAACAACAAGCATAACAACATCATATCAAACATCAACATCATCATCATCGTTATGCTATGCAGTGCAATGCAGTCCTACTCCGCTAAACCATCAATGCATGTGGATCCACTAAACTCGGGATGATCGACTTCGAAGTTAAATATCCACATTGAGAATCTACTCAATGCCGGAGAATCTACTCCTTGGATAGCCAATGCATCAAACCAACGAATGCCTCATCACGGGGGCGCCAGGAGAATCTACTCCAACCGTGGATGGCCAGATCGCCGTACTCTAGGATGACCTCTCCTATGTCAAACATCCCTAAACAACATCTCCGATGCAATGCATATGCAACACAACAACAACGGCATCACCACCTCCATAACTCCAACGGAATCAACCGAAGATAACAGCGGAATCGACCGCAACAACTTGCCTCGCGGAATCTACCTGAGGACTTAAGCGGAATCAACCGCGGTACCTGTGGCAAACTCTCGGTCACCAAGGTACGTAACAACAACACCTTAGACCCAAACCGCGGGGTCATGGCTTCCTTGGCCAAACAGCACCAAGGCACAGCTCATCAGCTTGCGGTACCCAATGGGCATCGACTTATCAAACTCAACACCTCACCATCTCATCATCTTTAATTATCTTTAGTAGCATTAGCCAAATTGTCTAATCCACTTATCATTAATCAACTTATTATTATGGGGGAATGGGGTTTGAAACCCCTTAAGTTCTTTAATTCTGGTTCTGTCCAGGAGGGTTGAGTACGGTCGTGCTCATAACCCAGCACGGTTGTGCTTAAGCACGTGAGGGACGTGCTCCCCTTTAAGTGAAGCACGGTCGTGCTTCTTATTGAGAACGGTCGTGCTCTTTGTCCTGCACGGTCGTGTTGAACAGCGCGACCATTTACCCAAAATCCGTGCTCCCTGTCCAGCACGGTCGTGCTCATCGCCCGACAGTGCTGTTCTGGGCAGGAACAGAGACTGAAACTTAACCAATTTCAAGTATTTAATCCGTTAATCAACCTAAACCAATTATCAACATGTTTTAAGGATTAAACACATCAACATTCTCATCATCAATCCAACATTGGTATCAACCCAATAATATCATCATGTTCATAATCATCACAACAACATAAACTCATCTAACATTATGAAAATAGGCATACATATTATCAACACTAGCATGTTATTAGAATAACCAACCAATCATGCATACATAAACAGTCGATCATACAACAAAACTGGGCCATGGGGACCCCTTTACTCTACTCTAACCCCGAGCCTATGATCACACTACCCTTCTCCCCATACCTGGATTGAAGGTAGCTCCCTAACGGCGTCCTAACAGCAACCGGTTCCTCCCCTAAGATGGCTCGACCTCAACAATACCTTGGATCAATAGAAACACCAACAAGATTAGTTTCCAAATCACAAAAATGAAAAGGAAACCAATAGGGAAGAGGGAACCTTTACCTATAGACTGCCACAGACCAACCATCGTCCCAACCGGCTTCCAAAACTCCTCAATAGCACTGGGAGAAGAGGAAATAGGAAGAGAGTGAGTTCTGGCCGCAACAATGGCTGCTACACTCACAAAATAGGGTTAACTGTTAAACCCTCGATTCTGCTCATGTATATAACATCCGGACCTGAGCACGGTCCTGCTTTACCTTGAGCACGGTCGTGCTCCACTTAGCGTCACTGAGACACTATCCACGCATTGAGCACGGGCGTGCTCCCTGTTGAGCACGGTCGTGCTCAACTTAAAATCAGAAACACGCTTCTGACTTTAAGAACGGGTGTGCTGGCTAATGAACACAGGCGTGCTCATGCACCAGAAAAGGACTTTTAACCAAAAATCCCACTAAGCCCTTGAACGATAAGTCCAACTTATTAAACTCAGCTTAAATAGAATAATTCTGAAAACAGGGTGTTACACATAAGGAGTTCTATCCAACTCCTCAGCAACCTCCTTTTCATACAGAGCTCTGTCCAGCTCCTCAGCAATATATTCCTCCATCAGGTCTTCTAACATAAATAAAGTAGACACTCAAAATATAGAAATATAGGGGATAAGAATCAATTCTATCATAAAAAAGCGGAAAAGAGTCATAGTAGACAATATAATAAAAGTCACAGACAAACATCACTCTAAAACAACCATCATCCATAATTCAATATATATATCATCCTTTACCCTCAACTCATGCAACCTTAACCTTTATGCTGATGTGTCCACTACCAATTCCTTCACACATTCCTCGTTGGGAATGTCAGTCAGTTGTTCAAGCGACAGGTTCCAAATTCCCGATGCACATTCTCTTCCATGGTGAGAATGCTCATGCAAAGCAATGACACTATAGCTGCACGATTATCCCGGTGCACACCCTATCCACTCCCGAGGGTGCTCAAGAAAATCAATGACACTATAGTTGCACAACCTATATCTAAGGTGGAATGGTCTAGCGAGAACTCCTGACCTCGTGTATTCCAAATACACGGTTGTGAACAACAATACAAACACATGAATCTCACCGACCCACATTAACAACATCCTAGTGCCTTAACCTTCCATCAAACCCTCAACACTTGTTCTATGTCACACCTCCTCTTTAAAATAACTCATTTTGGTTAGGCACCTCTAAGTCACCATTATTCTCACACCCAAACCAACAACACCCGAACTATACTTATCTTCGCTTAAGAATCAACTAAGCCCCATATTAAAAACCAGGCAGATTATGCATAACACAATATCAGGAAATATTAAAACACCAAAAATAATACGTCACATGCAGTAGAATACCTTAACCAGTGTATCACAATAAATTCAATAACATAAAGTCAGGCATCATCAAATACTTAAAATCAACCTAATGTCGATAAACCTACAATCCCCGAATCACCATTGGTTTTACAGAAAAGGTTTCCAATGCGATTTTGGTCTTGTCGATTACTCGACTACTAGTTGGGTTTAGGTCGCCTTACACAATTATTATAGAATATACTACTTATCGATTCCGACAGTAGAATGATTCTTTCCCCCACCTGAGTTAGCACCGAAATCCCGAATTCGACGCTCCTCATTATCACACCACAGCTTAACAATTTCACCTTCAACCAGACAACATAACCACAAATTAATCAACAAACTCACCCTTGCTCCTAAATAGCTAGGTTCGGCCATTCAATTCCAAATAGTGTTAGGGTTCTTTTCTCATTCTAAGCATTTGGATTCTAGTTCCTATAGTCTTAGATAGCTTCGATAAATTATTATAACTTGAAAATATGAACAAAATATTCTAATCCCTTTTTAGATAAATGATCTTAGAGTATTAGAGAGCATGAATCAAGCAATAGATGTTACAAATTAAACAAAAACTTTTCAACCCTTTCATGTTAGGGTTTCGGCCTTAATAGAATAAATAGGTTAGAAAATTTAGTTGGACTTAAGCTCTTGGATATAGGCTATACAAGTATTATAGAACTTAAATCAAGTACTAACTTCCAAAAAAAGAAACAAAACATCAAACCCATTTTCCTAGAAGGTTTCGGCCAACAATAGATATTAGGGAAGGAAAATGTTTTTGATTACATGCCTTGGATAATGAAAGTAGAGATCATAACTAGATCATAGAAATTGGTTTCACATTTTTATGATTGTTCTACAATTTTCTAGAATTATTTAAAGCTCTAGATCTAGAAATGGAAAACCATGAAATATGAAGAACAAGAGCTTAAAAAGAAGAGAGGAGATGACCATGTATGATCATGTTACCTCAAGGGTGTGAAGAAGATGAAGAAAGAATGATGACCTTGGCAACTTCTTCAACAAAAATGGTAACTTAGCTCTTAAGAAACAATGGTGTTTTCGTGAAACAAATGAAGAAAATGAAGAAGATGAAGAGATGAGGGAAGGGGGCTGCGGTTTTGGGGTTATTTATAGGGTAGATCTTAGGCTTTGTTTGGTTCTTAGGATTTAAATTAATGGGTTTTGTGAATATTAAATAATATAATAGTTAACTATGGTTAATAATTAACTTAACTAGGGTTACTTTGCTAACTATGGTTAAATCATGTGGCCAAGAATTGATGAAGGGTGTGGCTGATTTTGGACCACATCTCATGAGTCATCCATGACTCATTGATCCCATCCATTAGCGGTTCTCGGAAATCTCGTACTCAGCCCCGTCATTTACCCGATTTCGGTTTTTGAGAAGAAAATGATGAAACGAAAGCAAAATGAAATAGGTATGGATTAGTATATATGGCTGCACTAAATTGAGGAGATGTGGGAGATTTACAACCATGTAAAATGAGTGGTTAAAAGTGCGTAGACGTGTCTTATTAGTAACCGCGAAAGCTTGGGGGTATTTTGGTCATTTTACCTTAAAATATCCTAACCATCATTACTTGTAATAAATGCTAGGTGAGTCACCCCTATGATTCACCACCCTAGGTGGCAAGATGCCCCATCATCCGATGCCCGGTTCTGTCTCTGCAGTTCCGTTTCCGACTCCGTCGGTTTCCCGATTAGGGTTTCCGTCCGTTTTTTGATCGAAAATTTTCAAAATAACCAAACTCGTTGGAAATATGATTTAAACATAAACCATTTCGTTCACGAGCCAAATTTAGGTTTTCTGATCATTGAAATCTTACTGTCAGTGAAAACACTAATTGTTTTTCGTCCGAACTTTTACCAAAATTCGTCCGAATAAACATAATATTTTATTTCTGATCAGAAATTTGAAAAGTAGGATTCCTCACGGACATAATATAAAAAAAAATCTACAAATTTCAGTTTCGGGTCAAATTAGGGTTTTCTGCCGGTATAAACTTATACTATCAGTTAAAAATGCAGACCGGTTTCCGTCTGAGTTTTAAACCCAAATTTTAACCAGAGCTTCCTACCATAGAGTAGGTTCTAGATATGATTTTGTTTTCTCCAAAATCATTTCCTAAGTCTCAAATAAAAATATAAATAAATATATCTTTACCGTTAATACAGCGTATTCGAAAATCGGGCTGTTACATTCGTCTGGTATAAGGCATGAGAATTAAGGAATAACTGTTAACGGAGTGTTGAAAAGGTTTGTTCTCGAATGGGTTAGGGCCATACCTTGTAATAAGAATTGGAGAACGATGGAGCTATGGGACTGAGAATTCTTGTTGTAGTTAGAAGTGATAGAAGCATCTAAGAATCGAAAGTGGATGGATAGAAGGAAGGAACGTAGAGGGTTGATGTAACAGCCTGGTTTTCGGATATGCTGTATTAATGGTAAAGATATATTTATTTATATTTTTATCTGAGACCCAGGAAATGATTTTGGAGGAAACAAAATCATATCTAGAACCTACTCTATGTTAGGAAGCTCTAGTTAAAATTTGGGTTTAAAACTGAGACGGAAACCAATATGCGTTTTTACTGACAGTATAATTTTATGCCGGCAGAAAACCCTAATTTGACCCGGAACTGAAAAATTGTAGATTTGTATATTATGTCCGTGAGGAAGTCTATTTTCCAAAGTTTTACCCAAAAATAAATATTTGATTTTATTCGGGCGAATTTTGGCAAAAAACGGACGGAAACCCTAATCGGGAAATCGACGGAGTCAGAAATGGAACTGCTGAGACAGAACCATGAACCGGATGAGGGGACATCTTGCCACCTAGGGTGGTGAGTCATAGGGGTGACTCACCTAGAATTTATGACAAATAATGATGGTTAAGATATTTTAAGGTAAAAAGACCAAAATATCCCAAAGCTTTTGTGGTTATTAACAAGACACATCTACGCACTTTTAATCACTTATTCTACATGGTTGTAAATCTCCCACATCTCTCCAATTTCGTGCAGCCACCTCCAATAAACCATATCTATTTCATTTTGCATTCGTTTCATCATTTTCCTCTCAAAAATCGAAATCGGGTAAATGACGGAGCTGAGTACGGGATTTCCGAGAACCACTAATGGATTGGATCGAGGTGAAGGTTATGGTGCACCACCCACCAAAATGGTGCAGTGGTGCACCACCCAAGTGGCAAAATGTGGTCCATTCATTTTGTCACTTGGGCTATTTGACTTTTCAACTCATAACTTAATATTTTGTATTTACAAAATAATACATTATATTTTTGTATTTGTATAAGTAGTTATTTAATATTATATTATTATTATTTTGTACCCAGTTCTCTCTGTCTTAATACCCCCAGGGCCGCAGCGATGGCGAGACAGCGGCAGGGTTGCTCCCTCATCTCTGTTGCCGGCAGCCTTCCAAGCTCCGCTCCTCCGATGACGACGTGCTGACGTGGCTGAGAGCCGCCGCTCCACCCCTTTTTCTCCACCGTCAACCGCCCCGCACCACCACTGCAGATCCACTTATTGGTATTTATTGTTCTAATGTCAGCCGTTCTTGATGAAATCTGTTGGTAGATCTAGAGATCTAAGGAGAGCGGAGGTTCAAGAGTCTCGAAGAGAGTTGCAGGAATGGCGATCCAGATTCAGATTGCGGAGATCTGCCATTTGGTTTTCAGCAGCGGTTTCTTCTTGGTGCCAACTTCGACCGAGTACGCGTTGTCCGATTTCAAGGCAATCGTGACGGTGATTCCAACTTCCACCGCCACGGTAGCTTAGCTTGTACGCCTGTCTCTCCCCATCGTCTTCTTCCTCTTGTCCCTCTTCTATTATTTTCCCTTTCTACTGCATTTCTTCTAAGCTTTGGCAGATTCAAATGAAAAACAAAGTTGGAGGAAAAATGAAAGCAATGTTGGTGGCGGTGTGGGGGTGAGGGTGAGGGTGGGGGTGGTGAGGTGAGGTGGAGGTGATGGCGGTGGTCACCGGAGAATGGTGGCGGCACCGACGAGTTGGTGGGGGTGGCTGGCATTCAAAACAGAGAAGAAAAGATTTTCTAATGTATAATAAAATAAATAAATATGCAAATACACAAAGGTCATGTATTATACTGCAAAATATACTTAATATACATTTCGATATACAAAAAATTCAACCCACCTCTTAACAATTTGACCAATCTATGTGGCATTTTGAATGGACCAAATTTTGACACTTGGGTAGTGCACCACTACACCACTTTGGTGGGTGGTGCACCTTAGATGAAACCTTGGATCGATGAGTCAAGGATGGCTCATGAGATGTGGTGCAAAATCAGCCACACCATCCTTCACTCTCAACCAGACATTTTAACCTAACCATGATTACTATTGACTATAGTTAATGTGGATATATGCCTTGACAGATATATATATGTTTTGATGAATGATAAAAGGATTCAAGTCAGAAGGACTTAATTGCAAAAAGCGGCAAAAGGTTAAACAAGCAGTCAAAAGAACTAGCAAGCAATCAAGTTGGGTTTAAGGGGAATTTTATTATTTGTATTGCTTGTTCTAGAAAAAGATGTAAATGGTAAGTAAAGCTCTCATAATTAAAACTGGTCACACACACACACATAAATGAGCTTTCTAAGTAAAACTTAAATGACTTTTAAATGAACTTAATTGAGAAATAATTTTCATCCTTTAAGTTTTTCAAATTCAAATTTAATTCGAGGAATAATCGATTAGTATAATCGATTATCAAGCTCTTAAAAAAATGCTTTAATGAGTCATTAATTATAGAGCTGTTATGTTTTCCAAATTTGAATTTAAAATACAATAATCGATTATGGTAATCGATTATGACATTCTGAACACGTTTGAAATTCAGCTTAATTGACCTTAAATGCTTTTAAATAAGTATTAATTATTTTGAGCCGTTAAGTTTTGAATTCGAATTTATATAATCGATTATAATGTTTGAAAAATCGATTATGGCTTTTTGAAATACAAAACAGAGAGTTACTAATCGATTATGATAATCGATTATGTACAATTTCAGTTTGCAGGATTTTAAACAAAGAACATATAATCGATTAGTCTAATCGATTATGCTATGACTGTCTCTAAAAGGTGCCTTCCAATTTCAATTAAAATAATCGATTATGACATTTAAATTATCGATTACTGCTCGACAAAAAGTGTTTTAAAATTGGGCTTAACCTAATTTCCCTGGGCTTAAATGGTTTTCTATAAATAGGGATGCTGAGGCAACCATTCAAAAGAGAGAACACACTAATCCTATTACGCTGAAACTCTGTCAAATTTTATTCTCTCTAAATCACTCTCACTGTTACACTTTGATCATATTTTATATTGAGAGAGCTTTACACCATATAGGTGTTGTTGTATTGTGCTTCAATTTGTTCTTATCTGCACTAATTAGAGTGCTTTATATCAGTAGGAGTCGGATTGGATCAAACCATTTCTTGATCACCATTCTTACAAGAGAGGGTATATCTCTTGTAAGTGTTTAGTGGGTGTGATCCTATCTCTTATTGTTTGAGGCTCTTACACAAGGGATAGTATGGCCTGAGATTTGTGTTAAGGGTTCTCTCCATTGTAAAGGTTCTAGTTGCGCCTGTTTAAAAGCTAGTATTTGAGGCTCTTATACAAGGGATAGTATGTCCTGAGATTTGTGTTAAGGGTTCTCTGAATTGTAAAGGTTCTAGTTAATCCTATTTAAAAAACTAGAGTTGTTTGAAAACCCTTGGTCGTATTGCCTTGGGGACTGAATGTAGGCCACGTGGGTAGTCTGTGGCCGAACCAGGGTATATCGTTGTGTTCATCTTCTTACCCTATCTCTTTATGTTTCCGCTATTTTAAATTATCGCGCTTTAATTTCAAACTATTTATTTTCTAAAGCGCCTTATTTAAAAAGAATTTAATATCCGCTGTAAATTCTGTTTTAACTTTCAAAAGGGTTTTGATTTAACACAAAAGATTCCATCTTTATTTAAAACCAAATTCACCCCCCTCTTGGGTGATGGTTGCCACGACCAACAGTTAAGTTATTATAACCATAGTTAAGTTATTATATTATTTTCTAACTTAACCTAGGTCAAGTAAACTCAACCATGGTTCCATTTTAACATTAAACAAAGCATTTTTCACTTACTCATCCTCTCAATTTGGTGGCTGCCATTTATCCTCACACTTAGACATTTCATTTTCTTTCCTAAGTCATTTTGCTCACAAAATACTAACAACATCATAGTGTTCTTGCTAAGTTCATCATAGTTCTTCATTTCTTCTTCATCCTAGGGTGAGGAACCTATTCCTAATCATCTTAGCTTCATTTATCATGCATCAAATCTTCATTTCCATCAACTTTTCGCAAATTTCCATTCTTAGATCTAGAACTTCTAATAATTCTAGAAAATTGTAGAAAAATCATTTTAATGTGAAACCAATTTCTATGATCTTGATATGTCTTCTACTTTCATCATCTAAGATTATGTAATCAAAAGAATTTTCCTTCCTATTTTTCTTCATATGGCCGAATCTAGATATTTGTGGGCAAATGAGATTTTGTTCAACTTTTAACTTAGATGAAGTTGTTTATAAGCTATCTAGGGTTTCTAGGTTTTTAAATCTAAGAGTATGTAAAGAAAAGAAACTTCTCACCCTATTTTTATGTCTTGGCCGAATCCTATACTAAAGGGGTTAGATGAGTTTTCTTCAATTTCTACTTGAATGATGACTTGTCTAAACTAGTGAAGGTCTCTAGGTTATAGATCCAAGAGCATGTCAGCAAAAAGAATTTCTAACCAATTTCACTATGCTTGGCCGAAAACCCTAACCTATTTGGTTAGAGGATTTTGTTTCATATTTTTAACTAGTAACACTTGATTTATGTTAGTTAATACTCTAGTAACTAGGATCTAAAAGATGGAATTGAGAAAATAACCCTAGCCCTATTTTTGAGCCATGGCCAAAACTTGCCTAGGGTTACCATGATTGGATTTTGTTAGATTAACTAGTGACTATGTTGTTTTGGTTGAAGGTTAATCATTAACCGTGGTAGGGTAACGAGGATTGGAAAGTTCGGGACTTCGGTGATAAGTTCAGGTGGGGGAAAGAACCATTCCATGGTCGGAACGGATAAGTAGTATATACCTTATAATAATGGTGTAGGGCGACCTAAACCATACTAGTGGTCGAGTAATCGACAAGACCAAAGTCACATTGGAGACTATTTTGTAGTACCAATGATGATTTGGGGATTGTAGGTTTATCACCGTTAGGATAATCTTATAATATTCGAGGATGTTTGATTCTATTACTGTTTAACTGTTTGTGATTGACTGGTTGTGATGAACTGCTTTATGTGATGTTTTGCTTTATCTGATTATTTTATTGATTACTGTGTTATGCATGATCTGTCTGGTTTGATAAATTGCTTAGTTGATTTTAAGGAAAGATATATGTTGCTCGGAGGTATTTTGTTTGGGTGAGAGCTTGAAAATGAATTAGAGGTGCCTAGCTATTATTTTATAGAAGTGATGTGATATAGAATGTACGTGGAGGCTATGAGGAAAGCTTAAGGCACTAGGTTGTTATTGATACGGGTCAATGAGGATCATAGGTATTGTTATTCACAACTGTGTATTAGGAACACACGAGGTCCGAAGTTCTTGTGGGACTGTCCCAATTTAGTTTTAGATTGTGCAGCTATAGTGTCATTTGATAGTCATGAGCACCCTTGAACCAGGGTGTGCATAGGGTGTGCACCGACTGTGTTGTGCAGCTATAGTGTCATTGTTTTACATGAGAGTTCTCACCTTGGATGAGTATGTGCATCGGTTTTAGAGGGGATGCATCGCTTGGACGACTGACTAACATCCCTCAGCGGGAAAGGGATGTGTGATAGGATTGGTGGTGGCCACGGCAGCATAAAAGTTAGTTCCATGAGAATGAAGTTAGAGGAAAGATATTGTGATTTAAGGATGATTGTTATTGATGAGTGTTGTTTGTCTGTGACTGCTATTATATTATATACTATAAGTCTTTTTCGATTTTGATGATAGAACCGTTTCTTATCCCCTATATTTTATGTATGTTGTATTTTATTATTACGTGATCGTACGAGAAGACCCTGAGGAGGAACCAGTAGCTGAGGAGTTGGACGGAACTCCATATGAACCTTATGCGGGAGGACGAGCCGTGGTTTCTAGTGGTAGAGTTTAAGTGTTATGGGCAATGTATCGTTATACGTTTTATGTTTTTGTTAATAATATTTTGTATAAATATGCACTTGGAAGGGATCCTACTGATGGGGTACCCTCGATAGTGTTTAAATACTCTGATCAATAAACATATGGTGTGTATGTATGTTATATATATATATATATATATATATATATATATATATATATATATATATATATATATATATATAGCATGATGTTTTAAATTTAATACGCTGTATGTTTATATTTAAGTTTTGAATTTTTACGTATTTCGGGATACACATTTAATGTTAAGAACATGAGTAAGTTTAAATAAATAATTCATGGCACAACGGGGTGTCTCATTTGGTGGTATCAGAGCAGTTTGATTCTAATCGGACTGTGAGGTTTAGGATGCTATTGTTGGTCGTGTCTAGTTGAATCCACATCGGATATTGACTATGCTTAGAAGTTGGGTAGTGTGTCCGAAGTCGATGCGTTAACTGACATTAGTATGACATATAGTATTTATAAACTTGTTTATGTAGTATTATATGTCATATGGATGGGAGCTGATGATTTCTTTAAATAGGATCATGGCTCGAGGACTTCCTACCAATAGTGGTGATAGAACTCCTGAAACAATTGTCGGAGTTGGAAATGTTGAGAATAATCCTACTGGAAGTGGAGGAGAGTCATCTGAGACTATGCATCACGCTTTGAGGATTTGATTAAGTTTTCAGAATTCTATCGGAGATTTCCCGATCAGGATTGGCGGTGTAGAAGGTTTGAAGAGGGACTGCGACATGAGCTACGGAGAGCTGTAGTGTATTTAGATATTCAGAGTTTTCCGGAGTTGGTTGAGAGTTGCAGTGCTATAGAGAGCATAGACCAGGGGCAGGCTACTGAGCAGAGACAACAAAGGAGTGGAGGCCCTATTCGATCAGGCTTTCAGAGGAGAGTCAATAATGGTTCTTAGGGGAGACGGGAACCATACACCCGACCAGTGCAGACCCCTGCACCAGCACCAATTGCTACAACACCAGTGGTTGGAACGGGCCAGCAACAGCAAGACTTTGCTTGTTTCAGATGAGGAGGACCACATCATGCGAGAGATTGCAGCGACAGAAGTGTTTGTTACATCTGTGGTAAACCAGATCACTTGGCTCGTGAGTGTAAACATAGAGGTAGGCAGCAGTCGGTAGCTGCGGGTAGAGGATCCAGTGTTCAGAAAGGTGGAGCTGGAAGCAGAGTTCCAGCAGCAGGATAGCAGATGGCCAAACCTCCGGCCACTGAATGAGTGTTTACTGTGAGGGGAGCTGAATTCTCAATCTGGGGATCTTATACAAGGTATGTATTTGATATCTGGTAGACTTTGTCTATTTGTCTAAGTAGCAGGATAGATAAGAAATGATGGGAGTTTTGTTGAGGTGTAGATATGACTGGTAAGAATTAGATCAATATCAGTAAGTAGGACAAATTACTATAGATCGAAGGATCAAATGTTGATTAAGGCATGGTATCGTTAAGAGAATCTAGGGTAATGATCAAACACTTGTGGCAATAATTGAGTGTAGGAATTTGGGAGATCAAAAAGGGAAGTGCCTATTGTAGTTTCACCTAAGTTGGATGTGAAAGAAAAGGATGATTTCTTGAGTAAAAACTAAGTTTTCTAGAGTTGTTCAAAGTTACAGAGTTAGATAATCCTAACTGACATGACTTCTGTTGATTTTAGTGTGGAATTGTTTTATTTGGAGACTTGAAAGGTATGATTTTGATATAATCTGGAATAGTGGAATACGCTTCAAGGAACTAAGTCTGTGATTGGATACTTTGAGTAGGTAGTTAAGGTAGTATTGATCTTGGTGTTAAATGTAGGAGGTATATGTTAAAGTAAGGTTTTCTAGTGGACTAGTATTAAGAAGATAAAATGATTAAGTTTTGACGATGTCCCTCAAGGATGATAGATTAAGATGAAATATTAAGGACAATGAACATAATATATTGAGGGATTGTTTCGATGGATAAATAAAATGACATAAGAATGAATTCTGTTATGAAGTTACCGCTGTCACTTAGGGGAAAGACAGTGACGGGAAATAAAATGAAGGATCTTTAGATTAAAATACGATTACAAGATATTGTCTAGTTTCGAGTTACGAAATTCCGAGGATGGAATTTTTTTTTAAGTGGGGTAGTAATGTAACAGCCCGATTTTCGGATACGCTATATTAACGGTAAAGATATATTTATTTATATTTTTATTTGAGACCTAGGAAATGATTTTGGAGGAAACAAAATAATATCTAGAACCTACTCTATATTAGGAAGCTCTGGTTAAAATTTAGGTTTAAAACTGAGACAGAAACCAGTCTGCATTTTTACTGACAGTATAATTTTATACCGGTAGAAAACCCTAATTTGACCCGAAACTGAAAAATTGTAGATTTGTATATTATGTACGCGGGGAAGTCTATTTTCCAAATTTTTGCCCAAAAATAAACATTTGATTTTATTCGGGCTAATTTTGGCGAAAAACAGACGGAAACCTAATCGGGAAACCGATGGCGTCGGAAACGGAACTGCAGAGACAGAACCGGGCACCGGATGAGGGGACATCTTGCAACCTAGGGTGGTAAGTCATAGGGGTGACTCACCTAGAATTTATGACAAGTAATGATGGTTAAGATATTTTAAGGTAAAAAGACCAAAATACCCCTAAGCTTTTGTGGTTATTAACAAGACACATCTACGCACTTTTAACCACTCATTTTACATGGTTGTAAACCTTCCACATCTCTCCAATTTCGTGCAGCCACCTCCAATAAACCATACCTATTTCATTTTGCATTCGTTTCATCATTTTCCTCTCAAAAATCAAAATCGGGTAAATGACAGAGCCGAGTACATGATTTCCGGGAACCACTAATGGATTGGATCGATGAGTCATGGATGACTCATGAGATGTGGTACAAAATCAACCACACCATCCTTCACTCTCAACCACACATTTTAACCTCACCATGATTACTATTAACTAGTTAAGTTATTATAACCATAGTTAAGTTATTATATTATTTTCTAACTTCACCTAGGTCAAGTAAACTTAACCATGGTTCCATTTTAACATTAAACAAAGAATTTTTCACTCACTCATCCTCTCATTTTCGTGGCTGCACATTTCCCCTCACACTTAAACATTTCATTTTCTTTCCTAAGTCATTTTGCTTTCAAAATACTAAGAACATCATAGTGTTCTTGCTAAGTTCATCATAGTTCTTCATTTCTTCTTCAATTTCCTCATCAAACTTCTTCATCCTAGGGTGAGGAACCTATTCCTAATCATCTTAGATTCATTTATCATGCATCAAATCTTCATTTTCATCAACTTTTCACAATTTTCCATTCATAGATCTAGAACTTCAAATAATTCAAGAAAATTGTAGAAAAATCATTTTAATGTGAAACCAATTTCTATGATCTTGATATGTCTTCTACTTTCTTCATCTAAGAGTATGTAATCAAAAGAATTTTCCTTCCTATGGCCGAATCTAGGTATTTGTGGGCAAATGAGATTTTGTTCAATTTTTAACTTAGATGAAGTTGTTTATAAGCTATCTAGGGTTTCTAGGTTTTAAATCTAAGAGTATGTAAAGAAAATAAACTCCTATACTAAAGGGGTTAAATGAGTTTTCTTCAATTTCTACTTGAATGATGACTTGTCTAAACTAGTTAAAGTCTCTAGGTTATAGATCCAAGAGCATGTCAGCAAAAATAATTTCTAACCAATTTCACTTTGCTTGGCCGAAAACCCTAACCTATTTGGTTAGAGGATTTTGTTTCAAATTTTTAACTAGTAACACTTGATTTATTCTAGTTAATACTCTAGTAACTAGGATCTAAAAGATGGAATTGAGAATATAAACCTAGCCCTATTTTTGAGTCATCGCCGAAACTAGCCTAGGGTTATCATGATTGGATTTTGCTTGATTAACTAGTGATTATGTTGTTTTGGTTGAAGGTTAACCATTAACTGTGGTAGGGCAACGAGGATCGGAAAGTTCGGGACTTCAGTGATAAGTTCAGGTGGGGGAAGAACCATTCCATCATCGGAATGGATAAGTAGTATATACTTTATAATATTGGTGTAGGGCGACCTAAACCCTACTAGTGGTCGAGTAATCGATAAGACCAAAATCACATTGGCGACTATTTTGTAGTACCAATGATGATTTGGGGATTGTATGTTTATCACCGTTAGGATAATCTTATAATATTCGAGGATGTTTGATTCTATTACTATTTAACTGTTTGTGATGAACTGCTTTATGTGATATTTTACTTTATCTGAATATTTTATTGATTACAGTGTTATGCATGATCTGCCTGGTTTGATAAATTGCTTAGTTGATTTTAATTAAAGATATATGTTGCTCTGAGGTATTTTGTTTGGGTGAGAGCTTGAATTTGAATTAGAGGTGCCTAGCTATTATTTTATAGAAGTGATGTGATATAGAATGTACGTGGAGGCTATGAGGAAAGCTTAAGGTACTAGGTTGTTATTGATACGGGTCAATGAGGTTCATAGGTATTGTTTTTCACAACTGTGTATTAGGAACACACGAGGTCCGAAGTTCTTGTGGGGCTGGCCCAATTTAGTTTTAGATTGTGCAGCTATAGTGTCATTTGATATTCATGAGCACCCTTGAACCAGGGTCTACACCGACGGTGCTATGCAGCTATAGTGTCATTGCTTTGCATGAGCATTCTCACCATGGATGAGTATGTGCACCAGTTTTAGAGGGGATGCATCACTTGGACGACTGACTAACACCCCTCAGCGGGAAAGGGATGTGTGATAGGATTGGTGGTGGCCATGTCAGCATAAAAAGTTAGTTGCATGAGATTGAGGGTAGAGGAAAGATATTGTGATTTGAGGATGATTGTTAATGATGAGTGTTGTTTGTCTGTGACTGCTATTATATTATGTGCTATGAGTCTTTTCCGCTTTTGATGATAGAACTGTTTCTTATCACCTATATTTTCTATATTTTGTATTTTATTATTATGTGATCGTACGAGAAGTCCCTGTGGAGGAACCAGTTGCTGAGGAGTTGGACGGAACTTCATATGAACCTTATGCGGGAGGACGAGCTGTGGTTTCTAGTGGTAGAGTTTAAGTGTTATGGCCAGTGTGTTGTTATACGTTTTATGTTTCCGCTAATAATATTTTGTATAACTATGCACTTGCAAGGGATCCTACTAATGGGATACCCTAGATAGTGTTTAAATACTCTGATGAATAAAAATATGGTGTGTATGTATATTTTATATATATATATATATATATATATATAGTATGATGTTTTAAATTTAATACGTTGTATGTTTATATTTAAGTTTTAAATTTTTACGTATTTCGGAATATATGTTTAATGTTAAGAACGCGAGTAAGTTTAAATAAATAATTAATGGCACAACGGGGCACAACAGGGTGTCTCAGTTGACGCGCGAGTTCATCGAGGGAGTGAACGAGTTCATTCTTTATGTGAGCCAACAAGAGGAATATCTAAGTCAACAGGATCCCAAACTGAGGTCTCCTTGTAAGAAGTGCAAGTGTCTAAAATTCCAGTATGGGGATGATGTGATGGCACTTCTCTATGAGAGGGGGTTTATGGCAAATTATTCTTATTGGGTCAACCATGGTGAAAAGTTGCCATTAATTCCCCCGGTTGTGATGGAAGATGCATATTATGGTCCTGGTGAGGGGAAGGGACAATTCAACCCTTTTAAGCTGATGGTTTTCGATCATGCTGGCCCCTCTATTGGTATAGGAATTCAACAAGACGATGATCATGTTGAGGACCATTACATAGAGGAGGATTCGAATCCGGATGCACATAGATTTTATGACATGTTAGCGGCTGCACAAGCTTCAATGTGGGATGGATGTCAGGGGGTGAGTTCGATCGCTGGGTATCCTTTATGGGCAATGCAATGCCGACCGATAACCATATGCCTCAGAATCTCTAACAAGCGAAGAAATCGGTGGCAAATTTGGGCTTGGGGGTTGAGAGAATTAAATGTTGCTAGAATGGATGCATGTTGTATCATAACGAAAATGCGGAGCTAACAACTTGTAGATTTTGTCACGTTGATCGATATTAGATCAGAACTGATAGAAAAGGCATTGAAATAAAAACCCCTCTGAAGAGAATATGGTATTTCCCAATTACCCCTAGACTCCAAAGGATGTACTCTTCAATGGCCACCGCTCCTCACATGCGATGGAATGACGGCAATCAGAGGTATCCTAGTGTCTTGTGCCATCCATCAGATAGAGAGGCATGGAAGCATTTTGACAGGATGTACCCGAAGTTCTCTAAAGAGTCTCGGAATATAAGATTGGGCTTATGTACTGATTGATTTAATCCTTTTGGTTATTCTGACCCCATATAATCTCCTGCCAAGCATCTGTATGAAGAAGGAGTTTATGTTTTTGACGGTCATAATTCCTGGACCATCGAATCCGAAAAGCAAGATTGATGTGTACTTGCAACTTTGATGTATTGACATACGACGTATCATTGAGGCAAAATTTCATGATCAAGTCAGCTTTGATGTGGACAATCAATGACTTTCCGGCGTATGGGATGTTGTCGAGATGGATGACTGCTGGGAGGCTTGGCTGCCCTTGCTGCATGGGGCAATTGAAGGGTTTCACGCTCAACCATAGTCGAAAGACTTCATATTTTGATTGTCACTGCCAGTTCTTTCCACAAGATCATCGTTATAGGAGGAATAGAACTGAATTCAAGAAGGGTCGTGTTAAGACTGCCCTACCTCCCCAACTGTTTATAGGAGAACAGGTTTGGGAGATGGTTAGGATGCTCTCGTTGATTCATGAATCTGGCATTTGTGTTAGAGGGACCAACGGTCAATTAGAGGATGATTTTTTGGGAATATTAACTGATATTTATGAATTACCGTATTCAGGTCATCCCAGTAAAAACTTAGTCTTATTCAAGTGTGAATGGTTCGATAACACTCCCAGTAGGGGCACAAAAGTTAACAATAGGCATAGGACTGTAGAAGTTAGGAAGTCACGAAGATATCAAGTGTACGGCCCGTTTATATTTGCACAACAAGCGGAGCAGGTATATTATACCCCGTATCCAGAGGGACATCAAGACTAGTTGGGTGTTATTCGTTTAAAGGCACGCAGTGCAATCACCGATAATGTGATAAGTCAACCTGATACAGAAGCTCCATACCAAGATGTTCATGAGGTTGACGGGATCCAAATAATGTTGCAAATTGGCCCGGACGAGTACTAGGGCATTCTTGCTGATGTCAGGCCTGGTGATGAAGTAGATGACACAAAGTTGGAGACTCAGTATAACTTGGCTGTAGAATGTGAGGAAACATATGCCTCAACCGATGACGAGGAGAGTGAGCGTGAATCCAGTGATAGAGATTCCAGCTAGGTAATCTGTAATTTTTGTTTGTATCCATATTTCTCATATTTGTTATGATATATATTGTTATGTTACTTAGTCTACCTTGGTTATGATGCATATTTGTATACTTAATGTATTACTTGTTATTTAATTCTTAACAGATGGCTGACGATGCTGGACATGGGGGTCGTATTCCCCGTGGGCTTGGGTCCCGTGGCCGAGGACGTGGAAGTGGGAGATCAACACCCACCCCCATCCCCACCCCTACCCCTTCTCATCACCCCGCTGGACCCTCTGGTGGTTCAGGAGCCACATCGTCCAGACATGGTGTGGGCTCATCCTCCGCAGCTACATCACCCACTGTTGTGCCTCCCACCTCGCCCGCTACAGCATCCTCAGTACAGCAGCCTGCAGGGGGGCAGGCCTCGGGTTAGGGGGTGACTACACCCACGGACACGCGCATATGAATTCGCCCATATGCAAGACTGGAATGAGTTAAATATTTATTTTGATTTGTTGTTTTTTATTAATTGATATTTGAATATTGATATTATAAATAATATATTTTTTGCAAACAGTTTCTATTCGGTAAATGGGCCCCATAAGAGGATCTCGGAGGTTGTTAAAGGGAATTACACTGGGTCTTGGCCCACACGGACGACCATCCCCACGACGGTCCATGATCACTTATTCGAACACCAGTTTGGTGTAAGTATTACTTTTTAAGTGGTTCATTAGTTGGTGCTTAATTTAATTTTTATTGTTTTCATCATTACATTGTGGTCTGATGTCTTGTATGTCACGCAGGCCACTTACAGGTGGCGACCAGAGGAAGAGGCTGTTATTCAGGCCGCATTTGAGCATCGCGGATCCCTGGTTGTGAAGAATTTTATGGGAAAGATCCGTGATGGTTCATCTCTAGGGGACTTTTTAACTCCAGAGGTTCTGGACGACCTGCGTTTGTATTGGGCCACTGATGAGGAGTTCTTGAGGAGGAGTGCGATCGGGAAGCAGAACCGAACCGCAGATACCAATGCTCCTCTATACACGGGTGGGTATGTGCCCATCACGAAGCATCATGATAGGCTGGTAATTAAGTAAACTATATATTTAAATTTCAATTAAGTAAACTTATTAAATAGCTTAACTGTTATCATTGAATATATATACATATGATTGAGATGTAGAGGCCCCCCACTGCATTTGAGGTATTGAATGTTACCAAGAAGAGCAAGATTGGGGAGTGGGTCGGGAACGCAGGCGAGATTGTTGTAAGTTAAATTCTATCAATACATTATTTAATTATATTTAGTTCTCTTCCCCCCAGATTTTGACTTATTTTGTTTATAATGCAGGACAAGTTCCACTGCCACTGAGATGAGGCCATTAGTCAGGGGCACGAGCCTTCTGTTGCCTCTGATGTAACACCCTGTTTTTCCTATGCTTTCTGTAGCAGTATAAACATATTTAAATGTGTTTATTTTAGATTAAACTTAGAGGATGATTTTAATTAAACTAAAATCATTTTCTTGTGTTGTTATATCATATGAAGTCACGGTAAAATTTTCGGTTGAAAATTCAGACGGAAGCCGGTCTGCGTTTTCACTGCCGGTATCCGTTTACCGAGCAGAAAACCTAATTTTGACCCGTGAACGAGACGGTTAGTATTTTTATCATGTTTCCTTCAACTTTGGTTAATTTGAAAATTTTTCGTTCTAAAATAAAATATAATATTTTATTCGGGCGAAAACGTCGGGAATTTACGATCGGAAATGCAACCGGGTATGAAATGGAGCACAAAGAGGGATGAAGTGACTTGAAGTGACATGATGGGAGAGACTCTTACACACTCCAAAAGTATAATCATTATACTTTTCAAATTATAATACTACTCTAATCTAAAAGTTATTTCTCTCTCCTCTTTCCATCCCATCAAGCCATAACTCTCAAACTTACTCCACAAGCCACTCCAAACCCCTCTCTTCTCCCTCAATTTCGTTGCCTCTCCCCTCTCCCCCTATATATACCCCTTTCATTTACACTTCCTCACTTTTTTCTTCTTCTTCATCACTTCTTCACTCTTACACTTCTTCTTCTTTATTTTCAACTACTTAAAGCTTGCATTTTTATTTGTCTTTTGCACTTGTGTTCTTCATTAAAGTTCTTCCTCTTCTTAAGGGTAATGCTCTCATATAAATTTCGTTACAAGTTTATCACTTTATTTCATTATTTGCTTTATGTGTTCTTATTAAGCTTTAAACTTCAAAAATCTCTTAAAAATGGTAGAAAACTCCTTTTGAGTTGAAACCACTTTCTATAGTCTTGTATTTACTTGTATTTTAACATACTAGAAGGTTGTGTAAAACAAAGCTCCCTAGCCCTTTCTTTCTAAGGAGGCCGAAACCATGTAATATGGTTTAGGTGGGTTTTGTTTCAACTTTTGAGAAAATGATCATGTGTTTGAGTTTCTAACTATCCCTTGATCTTAAACCTATAAATATTGGAAGGTTTTGATAGCTTGTTCCTATGATGGCCGAAAATATGAATAAGTAGGCCTAGGGTACTATGTTTCATCTATCCAAGTATGATCATGGATTTAGAACTCTTAATACCTTGTGATTCTAAACCTAAGAGTTGTTATCAAACAAAGATTTCTAACCTATTCTTTCTATGATGGCCGAAACTATACCTTAGTGGCCTAGGAAGGTTTGGTTTTCATTTCTCCAAAATGATCATGGACTAAGGCTCCTTAATGTAGAAGGATGCTAAGTCTAAGTGATTGGAAAGTTTAAAGAATTTATAGTCTATTCATCCTATGATGGTTGTGAACCTAGGATATGTTGTTTTCATTGCTCCAAAATGATCATGGACTAAGGCTCCTTAATATAGAAGGATGCTAAGTCTAAGTGATTGGAAAGTTTAAAGACTTCTAACTTGTTTAGTTTATGTTGTAAAACCTAGAATGTAACTCCTTTCATTTTCCAAGATGATCATGGACATAAGCTCCATAAGATATTTGGATGCTAAGTCTAAGAGATTGGAAAGTTTAAATCTTTCTAACTTGATTTCCTATGATGGCCGAAACTAGTGTTTTTGGACCTAGGATGTGTTATTCTTCCAAAATGATTATGGACTAAAGCTCCTTAATATAGAAGGATGCTATGCCCAAAAGATTGGATGATTTAAAGATTCCTAGCCTAGAAATCCCATCAAGGCCGAACCTTAAGGGTTGTGAGCCTAAGATATATGGTTTTCATTCTTCCAAAATGATCATGGTTTTGAGCTCCTTAATACATATGGATGCTAGACCTAAGAGATTGGAAAGTTTAGTGAATACTAGCCTATTTTTTTAGCTTTGGCCGAATACCCTAAGTCTATGACTTAGTGGGATTTTGATTTAACTTTGTTAAATGATCATTGTTTATGAACTCCTAGCACTTGAGGATCATAAATCCATAAGTTGCATAATTTTCGGGAATCCTTAACCTTACTTTATTGTTGATAAATCCTTTTTGAGTCACCTTTTAGTATTGTATACTTAGCCTAATTAATTTATATATGTGTTTAATATTGGTGATTTGGCTGAGTTTTGCATTATTGGGCTTAATTGGGCTTAATTGCTAAACATTGTTAATTTTCGGATTTTAGTGCATCCTGACCCATCTTCCTTCTGCAGGCCATAACTTGGGCTATACTTGTCCGATTTGAATGCTCTTGGTGGCGTTGGAAAGCTAAGAAGCAGACCTACAACTTTCATGTTGAGCGCTCTGCCCAGTTCGGACGTTTTGATGGTCGAAAAGGCTAATTACCGAAGATGTCCAAATTAGTGCGGGAATTGGAATTATTGTTGTCATATCTCCATGTAATCAATCATTAATGGGCCAATTAATTCCCATTGGGCTCTCTAGGTCAGACATATTAGTTTACCCTAGGATTATAAGTAAGTGGTTTTGAGACCTTGAAAAATCATCTTTTGAGTGACGGCAACATCTCCTAGTTTCTTCTTCATAGTTGATTTTCGTTCAAGCCTCCCATGGAAGGCTAAACTCTTAGATTAATTCACTGGTTAGGGATTTTTACAAAGACCTTGAGGTTTGATTTTCAATGTTAATTTCGTTTTAGTAATTCTATATCTTTTCCTTTTAATCCTTCATCTCTCTTGATCAATGTTTGCAATTCCGTTTTTGTGTTTTGATGCTTAATCACTCAAACTCGTTTTTGCATCCCAATCTAATTATAATCTGATTTGAGATTATTCGAAGCATGTTGAACGCTTGTTTTGATTTGTTACGAATAAGGATTGATAGGATCTACGACGCTTAGTGTAGGTTTGATTGAATTCGGTTTTCAAATTAATTATGGTTTTGTGACGCTTGTTCCATTATTATAATTAATCAAATTCTGTGATGCTTAATCAAGTAGGAATTCTTATTGGATTAATTGATGCTTAATTGGTTAATTCTATTATCAAACAAGAATAGAATCATGAAAAGAGATTAGATCCTCTGAAATCTGTGATAGGTCCAAGTGAAATTACCCTAAACCAGTGGATTAATTGATTTGATATATTGATTCTCATCTCTCTTTTACAATCTATTTTCTTTTCTCATTGAATTCGAAAATCCCCCCTTTTTCTCATTACTTTGCATGATTCTTGTATTTGGTTAATTGAATCAGAGATCCTTGCGAGACGACCAAGGTTATCACCTTGTACTATAGTTTTAAATTTTGATTATTTTGACCCGTGTGCGACAGCGGATCAAATTTGGCGCCGTTGCCGGGGACCTTTGATTTTTGTTAGCCATATTAGGAACCCTATTAATTTTTTTTTCTCTCTCTAACATTTTCCACAACTTTTTTTTTTTTTTTTTGTTGTTGTTTAGACTAGTTTTCATCTTGTGGTTAATCCCATATTTTTTTTAACAAAAAAATAAAATAATTTATTTGACGTGGTTTTTGATTTTTTTTTTTCCAGCTTACCAGTTAGTGTAAAATTGCTTTTTTGTGTTTTTCCTAATTTTTTTTTTTTTTTGGGGATTCTATTTTGCTGTTTTGAGCTTATATGTGAGTGTCTTGAGCTTATACGTTTATATCATATTGATGACATTGCACGTTGTGATTATCGTGGTTGTGAATCTTAGTACTTCCCATGGATAATTATATGCCTCGTAGCACTTTGAGAGATTTTGCCACTTTTTATGAACCACCATGCATACATTATGTAGAGAAAGAGGTTGAGCCATCATGCATATATTATCCTGACTTTACTGGTGATTATGAGTTTAGTAGTGATTTTGGCATGATTAGAGTAAATGAGGTGCAATTTTCCTATTCTGACCAACATGGCGGAGAACATGGCAGCTTGGATGAGTTAGCCTCTTTGGTGCATCAATTGACAATAAGTCAGCAGCAATATCAATCTGACCCCACACCTGTCCAACCCAGTTTGGAAGAATTGGCACAACAACTGGCAGAGCACACTCTTGAATTCCTACAAAGGACAGAAACAAGTCTTCAGAATTTGGCCACTCAAATTGGTCACATTGCCTCTACCTTAACTGCACTGCAATCACAACATCTCCTTGAAGAGCATTCAGATTCACAAATAGATATTCGTGACAATACTTCTTCTGAGCATAATTTTGATAATGATGTCGAGAATACTATTATTGATGAACTTTGTGTTGAATTTCCAGATATTCAAGATTTTCCTGATTCTATTTTATGAACTTCATGTGTTGATTTTAATGGCGTTATTTTGTGTGCAGCATGTGTTGAAATTTCATCCTTTTTAGGGTATGAGGAGCAAAAAGTGCATATGGAAGATGAGACACATGAGGTTGAGAGCCCTGTTCAGCCAAGAAATGTAGAAAATGGGGATCATGTGGACATGCTACCCACAGAAAGAATCCCCATAAAAGATGGTGATCATGTCATGATGGATGATGCAAGACTACTTATGTTAGAGACAACCACTAAGGCTTTCATGGTTGATAAAGACTGGCTCAAACAATTTGGTGAGAAATTCTCAGAGCAAGCATTGGAGAAGCGCTTGAGCCACAATGAGACTTGCTGCACTACATTCTATAAGGCTTTTTCTCCCCCTTTCTATTTTATTTTTCGTGTCCTCTATGTGAATGAATTTGCTCTTGTTCTTGATTTGAATATGTTCTACATTGAGGACAATGTAGATTTCAAGTGTGGGGGAGATATATTATGTCATGATATTTTTAAATTGTGTGTTGAACTTTGTTGGCATCTGTTTCTTTTGTTGTTTATGTTATTTTTCTCTATTTTTAAAATAAAGCGTAAAAAGTTTTTTTTTTTTGGTGAGTTTTAGTGTGTTAGGGTTTTATGTTTTGTTGTTGCTTTTAGGGTCTACAAAAAAAAAAAAAAAAAATTTGTTTGAGTCTTGTTGCATGCTTTTCAGTGAATTTTTAAGTCTGTATGAGCTGTCAGTGATTTGCATCATTCTTGGTTAAGAGGTTTCATGAATTGATATGGAGAAATTCATGCATTTCTAGTGTAATAAGTGGGCATTGAAAATTAATTTGTGAATCATTTGTGGTAGACTTAACCCTTGTGAGTTTTTGAGACCTATACATGGATGGATTGCGTTGTTCCATGATTTTCCTTTCATGTGTGATTACACTCATGATTGTTAATTACTCTAGAACTTGACATGACTCTTTGAAGCCTCTTGTTCACATGCATGTATTGAGATGATTTAGGCCATCTTTGTTTTCAAGCTACTAGCCAGATTAGCCTACCTTGTATTAAGTCCATTGCTTACCCCCCTTGAGCCTGTCTAACCCATCCTTTGTTTTGTAGCTAATCACAAGCTCATGAAGTGAAAAACCATGATTCCCTTAACCTTAGGGAGTAAAGGAGCTTTGGAATTGATTTGGGAATGGGTTCTTAAATAAGTGTGGGTGTCTACCCAAAAGTTTTGTTGCTTATTTGGTTGGAGTGGCAAAGTGGCAAGTGAAAAAAAAAAAAAAAAAAAAAAAGAAGAAGAAAGAAAATATAGAAAAAGAATAAAAAAAAAAAGGAAGTAGATTGTAATGCAATGTAAAAGTGCAAATGAGTGGTACTGCAAAGGAAGAAAAAGGTTCAAAAGAGACAAAGTGGTGTTCATTGGCATTGAATTGTGTTTCTTGGGGTAAATTTGCATGCTTATTTAAACTCATTCCCCATTTCTCCTCTAGTCTCTTTGGTTTATAGCTATCATCCCTTCTTGTATCCACCCATACCTTAGCCCCATTACAACCTTGAAAAAGTCCTTTTGATCTTTATGTGCATGTGTTTCAAGTGGTGGAAGTTAGAGGCTTGTCAAGCTTATGGTAGTGTTGGCATTCATGATGTGCTTTGAGTGTAAACACAAACATTAAACACTTGAGATTTGGAGAGTATGCCTAGTGAGGACTCTACCACTTTTGATTCATCTTTGATTTGGATTGCCTCTTTGTTCGCTTGAGATGTTAAGGGCGTATTCATGATTGTTTTGATTCCTCGATACTTCGAATGTTTGTATCTTGCTCACTCTTGTACATTCTTGGGATTTATTGATAAGTGTGTTTGTATTGTTCATCAAGTTTTTGGGATTTCAATTTTTGAGTTTTGCTCAGGAGTGCAAAAGAATAAGTGTGGGGGAATTTGATAAATCATTTTTGAGTCACCTTTTAGTATTGTATACTTAGCCTAATTAATTTATATATGTGTTTAATATTGGTGATTTGGCTGAGTTTTGCATTATTGGGCTTAATTGGGCTTAATTGCTAAACATTGTTAATTTTCCGATTTTAGTGCATCCTGACCCATCTTCCTTCTGCAGGCCATAACTTGGGCTATACTTGTCCGATTTGAGTGCTCTTGGTGGCGTTGGAAAGCTAAGAAGCAGGCCTACAACTTTCATGTTGAGCGCTCTGCCCAGTTCGGACGTTTTGATGGTCGAAAAGGCTAATTACCGAAGCTGTCCAAATTAGTGCGGGAATTGGAATTATTGTTGTCATATCTCCATGTAATCAATCATTAATGGGCCAATTAATTCCCATTGGGCTCTCTAGGTCAGACATATTAGTTTACCCTAGGATTATAAGTAAGTGGTTTTGAGACCTTGAAAAATCATCTTTTGAGTGACGGCAACATCTCCTAGTTTCTTCTTCATAGTTGATTTTCGTTCAAGCCTCCCATGGAAGGCTAAACTCTTAGATTAATTCACTGGTTAGGGATTTTTACAAAGACCTTGAGGTTTGATTTTCAATGTTAATTTCGTTTTAGTAATTCTATATCTTTTCCTTTTAATCCTTCATCTCTCTTGATCAATGTTTGCAATTCCGTTTTTGTGTTTTGATGCTTAATCACTCAAACTCGTTTTTGCATCCCAATCTAATTATAATCTGATTTGAGATTATTCGAAGCATGTTGAACGCTTGTTTTGATTTGTTACGAATAAGGATTGATAGGATCTACGACGCTTAGTGTAGGTTTGATTGAATTCGGTTTTCAAATTAATTATGGTTTTGTGACGCTTGTTCCATTATTATAATTAATCAAATTCTGTGATGCTTAATCAAGTAGGAATTCTTATTGGATTAATTGATGCTTAATTGGTTAATTCTATTATCAAACAAGAATAGAATCATGAAAAGAGATTAGATCCTCTGAAATCTGTGATAGGTCCAAGTGAAATTACCCTAAACCAGTGGATTAATTGATTTGATATATTGATTCTCATCTCTCTTTTACAATCTATTTTCTTTTCTCATTGAATTCGAAAATCCCCCCTTTTTCTCATTACTTTGCATGATTCTTGTATTTGGTTAATTGAATCAGAGATCCTTGCGAGACGACCAAGGTTATCACCTTGTACTATAGTTTTAAATTTTGATTATTTTGACCCGTGTGCGACAGCGGATCAATTGTCTTGGCCGAACCTAATACCTTGTGGTTTAGTGTTCTTTGTTGATTTTTAACTTATAATCTTGTGTTTGTAACCCTAGACCTCTATCGTCAAGTAAGCGAGGACGTTCGTGAATTACCCTTTCCAAGCATCCAACCTCTTAACTTCACGGAAGGTAAGAGGGGATTGCCTAGAGATATTCAATGACTATATGCATGTGTGTATGTGTTTACTTGAATGATTTGAATATTGTTATGATATTGAACCGATACTTGAATGACTTGTTTACTTGAACTATTGTGATTATTACTTGAAGTTGAATCTTACTTGCTTTAAAGGATTGTGCATATATGTGATGAACTGTCATGGACTGTGATATTATTGTTGAGAATATATTATTGTTGATTGAAGTTTGAGAAGCCGGACTTGAGTCTGTGCCCAATGACTATAAGGATTAAAAGCCTTAATAAGTCTTGAATAGAACTTTGAAAGTTTTGGGTTCATTTATAACAGTTCCTTGCTTAAAGTGCTTACTTCAGAAGAATAAGATCTTGTTTTTAGAAAAGTGATTTCAAGTCAATAGAAACTATCTTTTTATGAGCAAACGTCTGGTACGAGAGAAAACATTTTCGAACTGTGTGTTTCATGAAGGAAAAACCCTTTCAAAATATTTGACTTTATTCCATCAAGGATTTCAAAGAGTAAGCGAATTTCTTAAAAGTTTTATAAAAGAGTTTGCAAAGGAAAATGATTTTTCTCCTAAATGATTTAGAAACATTCCGGTCACTTGGATAAGTGACCGAGGTTTTTGTTTTGGATTTGATTTTCACCGAGCGAAAAGTAAGTACATGCGAAAGAGAATCTAGTTGCGAGACGTCGCCTCTAGTATTCAGTTATACGCACGTGATCTAGGATCCGTGTCAAGTACTATGGACCAAGGGTCCTATTCATGATGTTATGGGCTGAGAGTCCAAAACTCGGAATCGAGAACGGTGCGTTCTGATTTCGTTGCTGCGGACTAGGTGTCCTTATCAAGTTAAATAAGACATGGATAAAATCATAAGTGATTTCTACGACCACAAACCTTGACTGCGGCCACGGTCTAAGGCGTTGTGATTGAGCACTCGGACTGCGTGTCCTGTGTTTCTTCAAGTTCAAGGGATGGGGAATTGTGAATAGTCGTTAGCCTTGAGCTTCGACAGCGAAAAAAGAGTATACACAAAGCAAAACCTTGATAACGGAAAGTTTTTATTCATATGCATTTCCTCTCAGCAGACGTGCTTAAGTAAACCAGATACAAGGTGGTATCTGAGGGTCAGTCCGATTGGCCCAGTGGAGGCATTCGAGACGTTGTGCATCCGGAGACCTTGGTGCACGAGGTTATGGTGGCAACTTGCCAGTGGGCATTAGAGCTTGACCAACTCTTTATTACTTCTACGATGAAACGGTGTTGTTATCTCATGAGATTAAGTTAGAGCCTGATATTGAAGTGTCATGCATATTTTCGAAAACTGATTGTGCAGGCTTGAGACCCTTTGATATAACACTGTTATATTATGATTATGCATGACTTAACTGTTAAACTGATTACGTGTTGTATGTATCATGTATATGGTTGTTGTGGGATATATCTTTTACTGGTATCTCACTCTTGCATTTCTACTTGTTACTTTCTTTTCCTTTTGGTATCGTCGCATGCGTACGTACTCAGATGGATCCGAGCATCCCGCTGGTGCCATCCGCATCGAAGACTGAGGTCTTCGATAATGCCGGGAGTGCGGGGGCATGGCAGATCCACGAGGGGGCTATATCTGCCACCTACGAAGGACCCATTACGACCACGGATTTTGACGCTAACGGGAACCCGATACGGAGGACACAGACCGTGGAGACTAGGACGGTTGCGCTCCCTCCGACTTGGTTATATCTGCACACGTTACAGGTGGCTGGGCTTCTACACGAGCACTTTGATCCAGCTCCAGAGGATGACCCAGAGGGGGAACCTGAGGAAGATCCTGCAGTGGGACTTGAGGAGGACCCTGAAGAGGACCCCGAGGAGGAGCCCTTGGAGGTCATGGAGGAGGACGAGCCGGATTACCATGTTTTAGACTATGACGATGATTTTGATTCCTTGGATGAGGGCAGTGAGGTCATAGATCCATCACCGGAGTTCTCATCTCGTGGCAGTGTTTGTGGAGATCCTACCTGTAGCCAGTGCCAGTAGCCAGTTTAGAGCTTGTGGGTGTTTGCCGTTAGACTTTTGGCTTTGAGAGCTATCTTTTGAGACGTGGTTCTAGAACCCCCTTTCCCGTGTTTTGCTTACCCTCTTTAATCGTATCCGTAGACTTTTTATAATTCTGTTTCAATGGCCGTTAATAAGGTCCTATTTTGTACTAAACTTGAGTCCCACTGGGACAGTTATATATGTGTGTTGTTTCAGTTCATGTTCTGAGTGTTCATCACTTCTTCTTTCGTTTAAAAAAAAATAAAATAAAAGGGAGATTTTTAAGTACCTTTTTCAGTAATACTAATTATAAAGAAGGTTTATTTTCTGAAAGCGACCAGCTTTTAAACAAATTTTAATTCCGCAACGGGTAACCATGTGATACCAAGTTAGGGTGTCACATTAGTGGTATCAGAGCTAGTCGAGCCTTTCGGGAATGTTTGGGTTTAGGTCTGTTGTGTCGATGTTGTGTATTCTCTGATCGAGCCTTGTTTGAGTTACTTCTTAGGAGTAATGTGTAATGGCCGTCGAGTTAGATCTTCCCTTTTCTGGTTACCATCTCACTGATTGTGTCTTACAGGTCAGTATGGAACCAGGAGGTGCGCGCGGACGTGGGGGTCGTGGCCGGGGCAATGCCGGTATGGACTTCGCTGCCCAAGCTTTGGCTGATGTTGCTGCTGCCATAGCTCTCCAGACTGCCAATGCGGCTGCTCAGAATCAGCAGGAGCAGCAAAGAGCTGAACAGGCTGCAGAAGGAAAGAATCTGAGTGCTTTCCGACGTCAGAATCCGTCGCAGTTTGATGGGGATGCAGACCCGACTAAAGCTGATCTTTGGATTCAAGAGCTGGAGTCTTTGAGCTGGTGCATACCCCAGAGGGATCAAAGGTACCTTATGCAACCTTCCAACTGATTGGAGATGCTGAATACTGGTGGAAGGGCACCAGACAACTGTTAGAGGCTGAGCATCATGAGATCACCTGGGAGGTATTTCGCAATAGGTTTTTGGACAAATACTTCCCCCAGAGTGCTCGGGTGGAGAAGGAGCAAGAGTTTCTGAGGCTGAGTCAGCGGGACATGACGGTGGGGGAATATGCGGCAAGGTTTGAGTCCCTTGCCAAATATTTCCGCTTCTTCCAGAACAACCCCAGCGAGGAGTGGAAGTGCGAAAAGTTCGAAGCTGGCCTGCGCTTCGAGATCAAAGAATCTGTGCTGCCCTTGGAAATCAGGAATTTCCAAGCACTGGTAGAGAAATGCCGGAAGGTAGAGCTGATGCGCAAGGGGCGAGATAGCAAAGGGAATGTTGGAGGACCCATTCGTCCCAAGAGTCAGTATCAGGGACCGAACCAAAAGTGGAAGCAGAACCAGAGAAGACCGTACCACCAATCACCAAGCAACAGTCAGAAGCAACAACAACGTTCCAATGCTCCAGGAGCAGGAAGTGGAGGCCAGAGAAACAACAATCAAGGCCAAGAGAGGAAATGTTATCGGTGTGGAGATCCCAAACCATCTAGCCGATACCTGTCCGAAGAGGGATACAAAGTGTTTCAACTGTAATCGTGTGGGGCACTTGGCCAAGGAGTGTCGGGCACCAAAGAGAGAGTCATCTGTCAATCATGCCAAGGCAAGCAAGCCGACTACTAGAGGGAGAGTTTACACGATGAGTGGAGCTGAGGCATCGAATTCCGCCGATCTAGTACAGGGTAAGTGTGATTTAGCCGGTAATCTTTTAACTGTACTTTTCGATTCAGGTGCAACTCATTCTTTTATCTCGATGGATCGTGTGAAACTTCTAGAATTGCCTATTTCTTCCTTACCATATAACTTGATTGTCTCTACCCCAACTGCTGAACCAGTAACTGTAAATTCTGTTTGCTTAAATTGTCCTATCATTATTCAGGATAGACACTTTCTTGTAGATTTAATCTGTTTGCCTTTAGTACAACTAGATGTAATTTTAGGCATGGATTGGTTATCTTCCAACCACATCCTGATAGACTGTGCTCAAAGAACCTTAGTCTTTAGGGATGAGATTTCTGGATTTTTATCTGCTAGTCAGGTAAGAGCTTCTTTGAAAGAGGGAGCTCAAGGTTACATGCTGCTGTTTTCCTCAGATGTTAAGAGCGAGCTAGACCTAGAGTCCGTACCTGTCGTCAATGAGTTTTCCGGACGTTTTTTCCTGAAGATGTACCTGGTCTACCGCCTGTTCGAGACATCGAGTTTGCAATTGATCTGGTTCCAGGCACTGGGACCGATATCCATGGCACCGTATCGCATGTCACCATCGGAGTTAGAAACCCTGAAGGAACAACTTGAGGAACTGATGAGGAAGGAATTCGTCCTGACCCAGTGTATCGCCGTGGGGAGCTCCAGTTCTGTTAGTGAAGAAGAAAGGATGGAACTTCTCGACTCTGTGTGGATTTTCGTCAGTTGAACAAGGTTACGATCAAGAACAGATATCCGCTCCCAAGGATAGATGATCTCATGGATCAACTGCGTGGCGCGGCCGTATTCTCGAAGATAGATTTACGGTCAGGCTACCATCAGATTCGTGTAAAGGCCGAAGATGTCCCTAAGACAGCGTTTCGAACACGCTATGGGCATTATGAGTACCTGGTGATGCCGTTTGGAGTGACGAATGCTCCTGCCATATTCATGGATTACATGAATAGGATTTTTCGTCCTTACTTAGATCAGTTCGTTGTCGTCTTCATTGATGATATTCTGATCTATTCTCCAAACAAGGAGAAGCATGCTGAGCATCTCAGCATTGTTCTTCAGACCTTGAAAGAGAAGCAGCTCTATGCGAAGCCGGAGAAGTGCGAGTTCTGGTTGGACCAAGTGCAATTCTTAGGTCATGTGATATCACGCGAGGGAATCGCGGTGGATCCGTCAAAGGTCGAGGCTGTTTTGGAGTGGGAAAGGCCAACAACGGCAACGGAAATCCGTAGCTTTGTGGGTTTAGCGGGCTACTATAGGAGATTCATTGAAGGATTTTCCAAGATAGTGGGACCCCTTACCCAGTTAACTCGGAAAGATCAAGCGTTTGTCTGGACGGAGGCTTGTGAAAGAAGTTTCCAAGAGCTGAAGAGAGGTTGACAACCTCACCCGTGTTGATCCTACCTGACCCGAAGGAACCTTTTGAGGTTTATTGTGACGCTTCACACCAGGGTCTGGGCTGTGTGCTTATGCAGAACCGAAAAGTTGTAGCATATGCTTCAAGGCAATTGAAGATTCACGAAAGGAATTACCCGACGCACGACTTGGAGTTGGCGGCAGTGGTCTTTGCTTTAAAAATCTGGAGACATTATTTGTATGGAGCTACTTTTAATGTTTTCAGTGACCACAAGTTTGAAGTACCTCTTCGATCAGAAGGAGTTGAACATGCGCCAGAGACGTTGGTTGGAGTTTTTGAAGGACTACGACTTTCAACTACAATACCACCCTGGGAAGGCGAATGTAGTGGCGGATGCGCTGAGCAGAAAGTCAATGCACGTGTCAGCAATGATGGTTAAAGAGCAGGGACTGTTGGAACAGTTCCGGGATCTAAGTTTATCAGTTGAGACGTTTCCGGGAAGGATGTGTCTGAATAGGATCACTGTTTCAAACGGATTGATGGAACAAATAAAGGAAAAACAAGGGAGTGATCAGTATCTGCAGGAAGAAAGAGACCTTGTACGACAGGGAGCACTGTCAGAATTCAGAGAAGGAACGGATGGAATTTTGAGGTTTGGTGAAAGAATCTGTGTACCCGATGACGCCGAGCTTAGAAAGTTGATTTTGGAGGAGGCTCATAAGAGTAAGCTGAGTTTACACCCAGGAGCCACAAAGATGTATCAAGATCTCAAAAAGTTATACTGGTGGTATGGGATGAAAAGGGATGTAATGGAATACGTCGCTTCTTGTCTGGTATGTCAGAAGGCTAAGATTGAACACCAGAGGCCAGCAGGAATGTTAAAATCATTGGACATCCCAGAATGGAAGTGGGACGGAATTTCGATGGACTTTGTGACCAGTTTACCAAGGACTCGGAAAGGACATGAGGCTATATGGGTAATTGTGGATCGACTGACCAAGTCAGCTCACTTTTTACCTATCAACATGAAGTACCCGATGAAAAGGTTGACTCAGTTGTACATTGACGAGATTGTCAGGTTGCACGGTATACCCTCGAGTATCATTTCGGATCGTGATCCAAGGTTTACGTCAGAATTTTGGAAAGGACTACAAAACTCTTTGGGAACAAAACTCAAATTGAGTTCTGCGTATCATCCACAAACGGACGGACAGTCAGAGAGGACAATTCAATCACTTGAAGATTTACTAAGAGCATGCGTGATGGAAGACACTGGGAGCTGGGACGAGTTTCTACCGTTGATAGAATTCACCTACAACAACAGTTTTCATTCAAGTATAGGAATGGCACCTTATGAGGCTTTGTATGGTCGAAGATGTCGAACGCCTTTGTGTTGGTACCAGGATGGTGAGAGTCTGCTGTTAGGGCCAGAGATTGTGCAACAAACAACAGAGAAGGTAAAGATGATCCAGGAGAAAATGAGGACCGCTCAAAGTAGGCAGAAAAGTTACGCTGACAAGAGGCGACGACCTCTTGAGTTTGAGGAGGGCGAGCATGTGTTCTTGAGAGTCACGCCAACGACTGGGATTGGCAGAGTGATAAAATCCAGAAAGCTTACTCCCAAATTCATTGGACCCTACCAAATTCTTCGTCGCGTAGGTCCAGTAGCTTACAAAATATCTTTACCTCCTTTTCTTTCCAACATCCATGATGTTTTCCATGTCTCTCAGTTGAGAAAGTATATCCCTGATCCATCACATGTTATTAAACCTGATAAAGTACAATTAAAAGAAAACCTGTCTTTTGAGACTTCGCCGGTACGGATCGCGGATAAGATGATGAAGCAGCTCAGAGGTAAACAAATTCCTTTAGTCAAAGTCATCTGGAACGAGACAACCGGAGAAGCTACATGGGAAGTTGAGGACAAGATGAAATTGCAATACCCTGAGTTATTTCAAGGTGCGTAATTTCGAGGACGAAATTCTTTTTAGAGGGATAGTATTGTAACACCCTGTTTTTCCTATGCTTTCTGTAGCAGTATAAACATATTTAAATGTGTTTATTTTAGATTAAACTCAGAGGATGATTTTAATTAAAAAAAATCATTTTCTTGTGTTGTTATATCATATGAAGTCACGGTAAAATTTTCGGTTGAAAATTCAGACGGAAGCCGGTCTGCGTTTTCACTGCCGGTATCCGTTTACGAGCAGAAAACCTAATTTTGACCCGTGAACGAGACGGTTAGTATTTTTATCATGTTTCCTTCAACTTTGGTTATTTGAAAATTTTCGTTCAAAAATAAAATAAAATATTTTATTCGGGCGAAAACGTCGGGAATTTACGATCGGAAATGCAACCGGGTATGAAATGGAGCACAAAGAGGGATGAAGTGACTTGAGTGACATGATGGGAGAGACTCTTACACACTCCAAAAGTATAATCATTATACTTTTCAAATTATAATACTACTCTAATCTAAAAGTTATTTCTCTCTCCTCTTTCCATCCCATCAAGCCATAACTCTCAAACTTACTCCACAAGCCACTCCAAACCCCTCTCTTCTCCCTCAATTTCGTGGCCTCTCCCCTCTCCCCCTATATATACCCCTTTCATTTACACTTCCTCACTTTTTCTTCTTCTTCATCACTTCTTCACTCTTACACTTCTTCTTCTTTATTTTCAACTACTTAAAGCTTGCATTTTTATTTGTCTTTTGCACTTGTGTTCTTCATTAAAGTTCTTCCTCTTCTTAAGGGTAATGCTCTCATATAAATTTCTTTACAAGTTTATCACTTTATTTCATTATTTGCTTTATGTGTTCTTATTAAGCTTTAAACTTCAAAAATCTCTTAAAAATGGTAGAAAACTCCTTTTGAGTTGAAACCACTTTCTATAGTCTTGTATTTACTTGTATTTTAACATACTAGAAGGTTGTGTAAAACAAAGCTCCCTAGCCCTTTCTTTCTAAGGAGGCCGAAACCATGTAATATGGTTTAGGTGGGTTTTGTTTCAACTTTTGAGAAAATGATCATGTGTTTGAGTTTCTAACTATCCCTTGATCTTAAACCTATAAATCTTGGAAGGTTTTGATAGCTTGTTCCTATGATGGCCGAAAATATGAATAAGTAGGCCTAGGGTACTATGTTTCATCTATCCAAGTATGATCATGGATTTAGAACTCTTAATACCTTGTGATTCTAAACCTAAGAGTTGTTATCAAACAAAGATTTCTAACCTATTCTTTCTATGATGGCCGAAACTATACCTTAGTGGCCTAGGAAGGTTTGGTTTTCATTTCTCCAAAATGATCATGGACTAAGGCTCCTTAATGTAGAAGGATGCTAAGTCTAAGTGATTGGAAAGTTTAAAGAATTTATAGTCTATTCATCCTATGATGGTTGTGAACCTAGGATATGTTGTTTTCATTTCTCCAAAATGATCATGGACTAAGGCTCCTTAATATAGAAGGATGCTAAGTCTAAGTGATTGGAAAGTTTAAAGACTTCTAACTTGTTTAGTTTATGTTGTAAAACCTAGAATGTAACTCCTTTCATTTTCCAAGATGATCATGGACATAAGCTCCATAAGATATTTGGATGCTAAGTCTAAGAGATTGGAAAGTTTAAATCTTTCTAACTTGATTTCCTATGATGGCCGAAACTAGTGTTTTTGGACCTAGGATGTGTTATTCTTCCAAAATGATTATGGACTAAAGCTCCTTAATGTAGAAGGATGCTATGCCCAAAAGATTGGATGATTTAAAGATTCCTAGCCTAGAAATCCCATCAAGGCCGAACCTTAAGGGTTGTGAGCCTAAGATATATGGTTTTCATTCTTCCAAAATGATCATGGTTTTGAGCTCCTTAATACATATGGATGCTAGACCTAAGAGATTGGAAAGTTTAGTGAATACTAGCCTATTTTTTTAGCTTTGGCCGAATACCCTAAGTCTATGACTTAGTGGGATTTTGATTTAACTTTGTTAAATGATCATTGTTTATGAACTCCTAGCACTTGAGGATCATAAATCCATAAGTTGCATAATTTTCCGGGAATCCTTAACCTTACTTTATTGTCTTGGCCGAACCTAATACCTTGTGGTTTAGTGTTCTTTGTTGATTTTTAACTTATAATCTTGTGTTTGTAACCCTAGACCTCTATCGTCAAGTAAGCGAGGACGTTCGTGAATTACCCTTTCCAAGCATCCAACCTCTTAACTTCACGGAAGGTAAGAGGGGATTGCCTAGAGATATTCAATGACTATATGCATGTGTGTATGTGTTTACTTGAATGATTTGAATATTGTTATGATATTGAACCGATACTTGAATGACTTGTTTACTTGAACTATTGTGATTATTACTTGAAGTTGAATCTTACTTGCTTTAAAGGATTGTGCATATATGTGATGAACTGTCATGGACTGTGATATTATTGTTGAGAATATATTATTGTTGATTGAAGTTTGAGAAGCCGGACTTGAGTCTGTGCCCAATGACTATAAGGATTAAAAGCCTTAATAAGTCTTGAATAGAACTTTGAAAGTTTTGGGTTCATTTATAACAGTTCCTTGCTTAAAGTGCTTACTTCAGAAGAATAAGATCTTGTTTTTAGAAAAGTGATTTCAAGTCAATAGAAACTATCTTTTTATGAGCAAACGTCTGGTACGAGAGAAAACATTTTCGAACTGTGTGTTTCATGAAGGAAAAACCCTTTCAAAATATTTGACTTTATTCCATCAAGGATTTCAAAGAGTAAGCGAATTTCTTAAAAGTTTTATAAAAGAGTTTGCAAAGGAAAATGATTTTTCTCCTAAATGATTTAGAAACATTCCGGTCACTTGGATAAGTGACCGAGGTTTTTGTTTTGGATTTGATTTTCACCGAGCGAAAAGTAAGTACATGCGAAAGAGAATCTAGTTGCGAGACGTCGCCTCTAGTATTCAGTTATACGCACGTGATCTAGGATCCGTGTCAAGTACTATGGACCAAGGGTCCTATTCATGATGTTATGGGCTGAGAGTCCAAAACTCGGAATCGAGAACGGTGCGTTCTGATTTCGTTGCTGCGGACTAGGTGTCCTTATCATGTTAAATAAGACATGGATAAAATCATAAGTGATTTCTACGACCACAAACCTTGACTGCGGCCACGGTCTAAGGCAGTTGTGATTGAGCACTCGGACTGCGTGTCCTGTGTTTCTTCAAGTTCAAGTGATGGGGAATTGTGAATAGTCGTTAGCCTTGAGCTTCGACAGCGAAAAAAGAGTATACACAAAGCAAAACCTTGATAACGGAAAGTTTTTATTCATATGCATTTCCCCTCAGCAGACGTGCTTAAGTAAACCAGATACAAGGTGGTATCTGAGGGTCAGTCCGATTGGCCCAGTGGAGGCATTCGAGACGTTGTGCATCCGGAGACCTTGGTGCACGAGGTTATGGTGGCAACTTGCCAGTGGGCATCAGAGCTTGACCAACTCTTTATTACTTCTACGATGAAACGGTGTTGTTATCTCATGAGATTAAGTTAGAGCCTGATATTGAAGTGTCATGCATATTTTCGAAAACTGATTGTGCAGGCTTGAGACCCTTTGATATAACACTGTTATATTATGATTATGCATGACTTAACTGTTAAACTGATTACGTGTTGTATGTATCATGTATATGGTTGTTGTGGGATATATCTTTTACTGGTATCTCACTCTTGCATTTCTACTTGTTACTTTCTTTTCCTTTTGGTATCGTCGCATGCGTACGTACTCAGATGGATCCGAGCATCCCGCTGGTGCCATCCGCATCGAAGACTGAGGTCTTCGATAATGCCGGGAGTGCGGGGGCATGGCAGATCCACGAGGGGGCTATATCTGCCACCTACGAAGGACCCATTACGACCACGGATTTTGACGCTAACGGGAACCCGATACGGAGGACACAGACCGTGGAGACTAGGACGGTTGCGCTCCCTCCGACTTGGTTATATCTGCACACAGTTACAGGTGGCTGGGCTTCTACACGAGCACTTTGATCCAGCTCCAGAGGATGACCCAGAGGGGGAACCTGAGGAAGATCCTGCAGTGGGACTTGAGGAGGACCCTGAAGAGGACCCCGAGGAGGAGCCCTTGGAGGTCATGGAGGAGGACGAGCCGGATTACCATGTTTTAGACTATGACGATGATTTTGATTCCTTGGATGAGGGCAGTGAGGTCATAGATCCATCACCGGAGTTCTCGTCTCGTGGCAGTGTTTGTGGAGATCCTACCTGTAGCCAGTGCCAGTAGCCAGTTTAGAGCTTGTGGGTGTTTGCCGTTAGACTTTTGGCTTTGAGAGCTATCTTTTGAGACGTGGTTCTGGAACCCCCTTTCCCGTGTTTTGCTTACCTTCTTTAATCGTATCCGTAGACTTTTTATAATTCTG
Source organism: Echinosophora koreensis (assembly GCA_035048595.1). NCBI lineage: Eukaryota > Viridiplantae > Streptophyta > Magnoliopsida > Fabales > Fabaceae > Echinosophora > Echinosophora koreensis. The sequence goes on from JAPCYP010000279.1 coordinate 65,081, forward strand.
TTTCAATGGCCGTTAATAAGGTCCTATTTTGTACTAAACTTGAGTCCCACTGGGACAGTTATATATGTGTGTTGTTTCAGTTCATGTTCTGAGTGTTCATCACTTCTTCTTTCGTTTAAAAAAAAATAACAAAAGGGAGATTTTTAAGTACCTTTTTCAGTAATACTAATTATAAAGAAGGTTTATTTTCCGAAAGCGACCAGCTTTTAAACAAATTTTAATTCCGCAACGGGTAACCATGTGATACCAAGTTAGGGTGTCACATCTGACAATGCCATTTTCCTGGAGGTGGTTGGTGGTAGGAACAAGAAGGGCCATGTATATGGTTTGGGAGCCCTGGGAGATGAGTATGTGGCCTCTGCCACACCATCTTCTTAGTTAGTACATGGCCCTACACCGGACATCAGAGGGCTAGTCTTCGACCTCAATGCCGGCTCATTGTTCAGCTTGTAGACAGGGTGGCTGCTCTGGAGAGGAAGAGGGAGCTATTGTACCAGCACTAGGGGTTCAGACCCGGTGGATCTGGTTCGGTCCATGAGGACGCTGCTGCTTTGGGTACCCGTATTGATGCCCCTGCTGCTCATGATGACCCGTCTGTTCCTGATGCCTCTGGCCAGCAGCATGATGCGGATGATCACGAGGCGGATGAACATTGGTCCCCCCACCCCCACCAAGTTGACTTGCATTTTTATTTATCTGACAGTTTGTAAATAAAATTTTGACCGTATTTTTATTTATTTGACAGTTGTTATTAAATTTTTATCGTATTTTTTATAAAAAAAATATATTACTTGAATTATCAATGTAATCTTGAGTGTGAAACAAATTTCCAATTTGTTTTTAGAAAAATCTAATTAAAAAAAAATACATTTAGCGACCGAAATAGATCGGTTGCTAATGTGGTACCAGAAAAGAATGGAAAATAAAAAAGTAAAAAAAATAAAATAATTTAGTGACCGACTCAGCGGTCGCAAGTGGTACCAAAAATAGCATCTGCTACCAATAATTAGTGACCAACTAATTGGCTTTTGCGACCGCTGTATTCGGTCACAAATTAGCGACAGATGATAATATTCGGTCGCTAAGTGCATAGCGACCATGGTTTTACTGCCATCTAACTTCGATCGCTTTTTCGGTCGTTGATAGAATAGAGACCGAATATCTTACATTAGCGACCGAATATGTCGATCGCTAAACGGCTATTTTCTTGTAGTGACCTTTGTGTTGGAATGAACCTGGTGAGAATGTTGTGTTAGGACCCGAGATAGTGCAAGAAACCACAGAAAGTGAGGATGATCCAGGAAAAGATGAGAGTGGCACAAAGCAGACAAAAGAGTTATCATGATAAGAGGAGGAAGGCTCTCGAATTCCAAGAAGGTGATCATGTGTTCTTGCGAGTTACTCCAACAACTGGGGTTGGTAGAGTGATGAAAGCGGGGAAACTTACTCCTAGATTTATTGGTCCTTACCAAATTCTAAAAAGAGTAGGTGAAGTTGTGTACCAAATTGCGTTACCTCCTTTCTTATCCAACATTCACAATTTTTTCCATGTGTCACAACTTCGAAAGTATATCCATGATCCTAACCATGTGATATTACCCGATACAGTACAATTAAAAGAGAACTTGACTTTTGAGGTGCTAGCGCTTCGAGTTGAGGATTGAAGGATGAAGCAACTAAGAGGGAAGTAGATTCCTTTGGTTAAAGTTGTTTGGAGTGGGGCTACTGAGGAAAGTGCTACATGGGGCTGGAAGCAAGATGATGGAAACGTGTCCACACCTTTTCAATCGAGGTGAGTAGAAATTTCGAGGACAAAATTTTTATAAAGGGTGGAATTGTAACACCCCGTTTTTTGTATAAAGTCGTTAAGTGCTTTTATATGCTTTATGTATGTTTGTTTGTTGGGTAGTTGCTAGGAATATGCCTAGGAAACGTTAAAATGGGCTAAGTGGGGCTTTCAGAGTGGAAAATCCCTTTCTGGTGCATGAGCACGGTCTTGCTCATATATCAGCACGCCCGTGCCTAAAGCGCGTGCTCTATGGCTGCTTGAGCCATAGGCATGGCCATGCTCAGGGGGAGCACGACCGTGTCGGAAAACGCGAGTTATGACGTGAGTTTTACGAGCCCGTGTTGGTCGAGCATGACCCCGTGCTCACGTTACGTGTTCGGGGTCAGACCTTATAAAAAGAAGAGGTTTAGTGAGGGTTATGGGTACAACCCTCATATAAGCACTTTTAGCAACCCGAGTACGGCTGCAACCCCGCTTTCCTTTGAACCCATCAAGTTCTTAGAGTTCTTACGTTGTTTGGGAAAGAAGTCGCTCGTTAGTGCCACTTAAGGTAAAGTGGTCATCCCTCCTAAATCTCCTTTTCCTGTTTATTGATTTGGAGATTTATTGGTTATTCTTTTATGTTTGACCAAGGCTTGAGAAGTTCGTCAGGCCGCTCGAGGGAATAAGAGTAGTTTCGCTTTCATTGGTGTTAGAATAATCTTCATACCTGGTATGGGGAGAAGGGATAGTATGAACATGTAGACATTGAGGTAGCATAAGATGAAGGGTTAACCCATGACCCTATTGCTTGCTATTTGCCTAAATACTTTATCTTGCTATATGTTTATCCACGTTTTATAGATATGATTGACATGTTAAATTGTGAATTAGTGATGATGATGCTTATGCCATGAATGAATGTTTGGTTGTCGTTGTGGTTAATAGCAATGGCTAATGTTAATAAAACATTAAAGAATGTTGACAATGACGTATAGAATTTAAGGGATAATTTCCTCAATGTTCATAAGACTTGAATCATATTAATGAGAGGCAATGTTAATGCTTATTGGTATAGTCGAGACCCTAGGATTGATTCATAAGCGTTTTAGGGACATTAATAAGGAAACCGGAATTAAAGTATTAATTCCGAATAATTATAAGACATGAAGATTAAACGAGTAACAAGTTAATGATTGATGGTTAGTTAAAGACCAATAGTATTGATCTATGAATGCCCTAGGAAGCTTAGCAAGGGTTTCCAACCCTTTCTGCCTAGGTCAGTGTGGCCATGCTCCAGTGAGCACGGTCATGCTCAATAGACAGCACGACCGTGCTCCCCCAAGCAGAACAGACGTGAATTAAGAACAAAGGGTGGCAACACCCAAATTGCTCCCAATGATGATTTAAGACACCAATCCAAGTAAAAACGAGTTAGATATTTTAAGAAGACTTAATAAGATAATTAATCACAAATGTTAAGATGGTAACGATGGGTTACCGTACGTTGTTATGCTTTGGTGCTTATTGGCCAAATTAGCTTTGATGCTTATTGGTCTAGGTGTTGTTTGATGTTGAACCTTGGTGCTTATTGGCCAAGGGGGCCTTGATGCTTATTAGTCATGGTGTTGATGGTGTTAAACTTGGGTGCTTATTGGCCCAAGCGGAGGTGGTGGTTGCTTGTTTGTTGATGTTGTTACTCATGCATTCACGCATTGGAGTTGTTAGTAGGGGAAGTTCAACATAGGGGAGGTCGTCCAAGAGTAAGGCGATCTGGCCATCCCCAATGATTCATCCGAGAGTTAGGTGAATCATGGCCCCCGGTGGTGGCATTTCCTAGAGTACGGTGCATTGGCTACCCAAGGGGTTCACCCATGGTTTGGTGAACTGTCGGCGTTGGTGCCGCCTATTGGCCAATGTAGATATGTAACTACAAAGTTGTCTTCCTGAGATAGTTTGGATCCACATGCATAACGTAGTAGTGGAGTAGTGCTACACTGCATAGCATACATTGGCTGAATTGATATGAATGATATGAATATGTTATTGATGTACGTTGTATGTCATAATTTGCTATGTTTAAATGATGGATGCTCATCTTGCTAACTACTTCCATGCCGTTGTGTTTTATACATGTTTCTTGTAATGCTTGTTTTTTCGATTAGTGTATGAGGAAAGGATTAAGCAAGTTGGGCTTGAGTACAATAAGTTTTTAGGAGTAGCCTAAAATAATTAAGAAAAATATTCTAGAAGTAGGAAGATGCGAAAGAAAACACCCGGTTGTGCCGACGGAGCAACACACAGTGACATGTGTCGTGACACCCAAGTGACACCTAGAATTCCACTAACCAACCCTATCCTAAGACCATGACACTTGTACTCCACTAATTTTTTCTACCAAGCCTAAAACATGACACCTAAGCTACACAAGCCATATAATAATTCCACTAAGTAATATTTTAATCACAATCAAATTAAGATGGCATAACATCATCTTCCTTCCATCATTTTGTGCGTACAAACATAGAAGAAAAGTGAAGAGAAAATCTCCCTAAGGCAGCCATTTTCGTTCCTTATAGAAGCTTGGGTTAAGGTGGTTTCGGTTGTCGGATTTTCAAACTGATCGCATATTCATGTTCACGGCTTCGACCTCTTCGAGGTTGTGTCTTTGCATGTCAGTTTCGTCAAGGCTTTTACAGGTCTTTCTGTCAAATAAATCTAACGAAAAATTGACTGTGGGTTCGGAGCTGAATCTGACTTCCTGGAACAGTGGCTGCATTGGTGTCCATATTAGATTCGAGGTTGTTTTGGAAAGCATGCTGAGGTTCGTGCCGGTAGCGCAGAAGCATTCGTAGCTTTTGCTGGAAAGCGTGCACATCAGTAAGGTGGGGAGAAAGTAACCGACATTCGTCGGGGAGGTAAGCGTAGAGTAGTAATTATATATGCATGTGTGTAGGGTACCCAATACCCTACTAGTAAGTCGAATAATAGACAATGGCTAAACCCTAATAAAATAATATTTTAACGTTGTCTCGGGTTTAGTTATTGTAGGTTTATTGACGTTAGGCTCGAACCCTAGGTTAGAGAAAATGTGCTGATTGGGGTTGTTTGATTTGGCTGTTGATATGTTGATTTCTATAACATGTTCAAGTATGTTGATTGATGTGATTGATGAAATTTATTACTATTATATTCATGTATATGGATGGTTGACTAATTTGATGGATATATGACTGTATGAATGAGTTTAGAGTTAACACCATGGTAATGCCTTGAGACTGTGGCTTTGAGGCTGGGGATTTATGGCCATCCATTGTGAGTTTATGAATGTATGAGAAGGTTCCGATGTTAACTCAAGGATGTTTGTTGCATTGCATTTTGCCAAGTGGCGAGCCGTATGACTGGGAGTCATACGAGGTTAGTTGTACTCGAGTGCGAGTATGGATTACGGAGGGGCCGATCTGTGAAGAGACCTTAGGGATGTACGAACTGGACCCGAGAGGCTCACAGTGACCATTAGGTAGCTCATAGTGTGTCGTGTACCCTGGTATGGCCTGGTTTTCCCGACTTTATCCTGAGTATCCACGTCACAAGTGGACATTCTGAGGCGACCCAGATACCCCTATTGGAGTTCAGCTCACAGGGGAATGCACTCATATGGTTCACGACGAGCGAAAGAGTTACCTGGACAAACTAACCGATGTTCTCTAAGCAGTGAGGCTCGGTAAGGAGAATGTCTCGGGGCTAAGGCCCGGATAAGAGATATCGGCCGACATGCATAGGAGTAAGACTCCTTAGAGGATTGATCTGAGAGTAAACTTCGAGGAAGTACTGTGTTGGTGTGACTCGGAAGATGATTGCTTGTTACATGATGTGTGTGTGATATGTGTATATGATTATTTGCTCTATGTGTCCCCATCCCCATTTTCAAGACTATGTTATGTTGCTTATCTCCCTTCTTCCTCTATTCTCTATGTGTATGTTATTGGTACGGTAGATGAGCAGCACCAGTAAGGCGGGGACGACAGCATGGAAGGACTACCGGTCACAACGCTATCGACAGGAGATCCCACCATGGATATATAGATTCCGTGACGGCAAGGGCGAGGGTAGTTCTAGACACCCACATCATTGAGGGTGTGGATATGTTGGATGCGTCTGTAGGTAGTGAGCCTCTATGAGTTTTGTGTTGTATATTTTTTTGAGGCGGGTGGGTAGTTATGTTAGGACATGTCTGTTTCTATATCTTTTGTTTTATTTTCTCTTGGAGTCTCTATAGATGATTTCTAGGTTTTTGGAGCCCATAGTTGGGACTCTGCGTACTATGATGGATTTGTGTATATGTATGTTTATTTTCAGGTGTTTCCCGTTGTGCATGTTTTAAAGGTTTTATTTCTTTAAGTTTTAATATTATATATTTTCGTCTGTAATAATTACGATAATGTTAATTACGGATTAAGTCTTAGTTAATTAGGGTTTTCTTTAATGGGACATCAGGGTGTCTCATTTGGTGGTATTAGAGCAGTTTGATTCTAAACCGGACTGTGGGGTAGGATGGATACCGACACTATTAGTTGGATCCACATCGGATGCCAGCTATGCTTAGAATGAGTAGAGAGTTCGGTATGCGAGTTATTCTTAATGTATAGGAATAACTGTTTAAGCATTTATAAGACATTTGTATGTCTTATGAATGAGGGAGTATGAGCCTACAACAGGGAAGTATGTCAGTGGGAGAGTGTGTCGTCCGTTTCGAGGCATTACTGAAGTTCTCCCAATTCTACCAAGTTCATCCAGACGAAGAGTGGTCTGTAGGAGATTTGAAGATGGGCTAAGACCAGAGCTGAAGAGGATGATGTTGCTATTTGAATTCAACCATTTCCCAGCTTTGGTTGAAAGTCACCGCAGCGGAGTGGCAGACCGATTAGAGGAGGCAGCAGTCAGAAAAGTCATGGGGGAAGATATCAGCAGCGGGCGAGACCTTACAGTCGCCCTAGTCAGCAAGCAACAACTAGTAACAGTGGAGGATCTAGTCAGGCATCATCAGGGATACTAACCTGTTTCAGGTGTAGAGGGCCACATCTTTTTCGGAATTGCCCTCAGATACAGAATGTGGTATGCTACCAATGTGGTGAGATGGGACATATGGCCAGATCATGTCCCCAGAGCAACCTTACTAGAAATATGGTGCAACAATAAGGCAGAGGAGCTCAGAGTTTTGGATCAAGAGCTCAGACAGGAAGTCAGCAAGGAGGTAGACCCCAAGCCAGTGGAAGGGTATTTGCCATCATAGGTTCCGAAACTGCACGAGATCCTGATCTCATAAAGGGTAAGTGCCTCATTTTCAGAAAATTCTTGTCTATGTTATTTGATACAGGAGCTACACATTCGTTTATATCTCTTGAGTACATGGATCACTTGAAACTGCTTATCGTTACCCTAAAATACGAATGTTTTTACCCCTATAGGAGATATATTGACAACTTTATTTGTTTGTCAAGCCTATCCAGTTGTTTTTGGAAATCAAACTTTTGTTGTAGACCTTATCTGTCTGCATATGCAGCAGATTGATGTTATCTGAGGCATGGGTTGGCTTTCTGCTAACTATGTTGTCCTAGACTGTTCAAATAAAAGCCTTTGTTTTTTGGAGCCTTCTAGATTATTGCCTACCATTGATGGTAGTACGGGAGAAGGACAATCAAGGAGTTGCATGGTGCTGTTTTCTTTGGAAGCCAAGGAGTCTCCTAAGATGAAAGCGCTGCCTGTCGTGAGCGAGTTTCCTGAGGTTTTTTCAAGCGATGTGCCAGGACTACCACCTAAGGGGGAGATTGAGTTTGCAACAGATCTCATACCAGGGACGGGACCGATATCGATAGCACCTTATCGAATGTTCCCGATAAAGTTGGCAGAACTGAAGAAGGAATTCATCCGACCCAGTGTTTCACCGTGGGGAGCACCGGTTCTATTTGTTAAAAAGAAGGATGGTAACTTGAGACTATGTGTGGATTACCGGCAACTGAATAAGGTAACAATAAAGAACAAATATCTGTTGCCGAGGATTGGCGATCTAATGGATTAGTTGCGGGGAGCAACTGTATTCTCTAAGATAGATCTGAGGTCAGGATACCATCAAATCAGAGTGAAAGAAGATGATATACCGAAGACTGCTTTTAGAAGTCGGTAAAGACACTACGAGTATCTGGTTATGCCATTTGGTGTGACTAATGTTCCTGCTGTATTCATGGACTACATGAATCGAATCTTTCGACCGTACCTTGACAAGTTCATCGTTGTGTTTATCGATGATATTCTAATCTACTCCTCGAGTAGAGAAGAACATGAAGAGCATCTTTGGGTTGTACTTCTAGTACTTAAGGACAGACAACTCTATGCCAAGTTGTCTAAGTGTGAATTTTGGTTGGATGAAGTACAATTTCTTGGGCATGTTATCAATAAGGATGGTATAGTTGTGGATCCTGACAAAGGTGAAGCAGTTGTAAATTGGGAACGTTTTAAGACAGTGGGCGAAGTCAGAAGTTTTCTTGGACTGGCAGGTTACTACAGAGGTCATATCATATTCCAACTCAGAGGTCACATCCAAACTAACATTTCTTATTTCCTCAATAATTAACTACATGCTCTACAATTACTTTCCTCGCATAAGCTTCGTCCATTTTCCAATTTCTATAACAGGAGTTCTCTTTGTTCTACATAACAAATATGCAATAGGAACAATTAGATGCTTTGGTACCCATACCTTCTTGGGTCCTTTCTTGTTAGATGTATGAGTCTGTGAAGGCTTGGCTTTTCTTTTGAAAGTATTTGGATGTAATATGTCCAGATTTACCATAGAATCTACATGAAGTTCTAAAAGAAGATTTATTAGGATTTTTCAAGTTATCTGAGAATTTTTTAGATACTTTATCAGGATTCTCTTCAATGTATCTTATACCAGTTTTGTCGAAGCTAGATCTCTAACTTCCAAGAATTTTTGCCAGATTGTCTTTCCCATTGACAAATCTAGCAAGATCATTAGTGAGCTCTTCTACTTTAACACTTCTTCAGATGGTAATGTTTCATTAATGATCTAAACTTTCAACATTTCTGCTTTAAGCTTCCTGTTTTCTTTGACTAATTCATCAACCTCAAGATTTTTCTGTTCATGCTACTTAGTGAGTTTTACATACATTTTCTTAAGTTCTTTGAACTTGTCAAGAATACAGTTAGATTCACTAAGAAGTTCATGATAGGCATCTTCTAGATCCTCAAATTCAGAATTTACCTCATAATCTGAGTTAGTGCCTCCTAGTAAGCATTTGAACTCATCTTCTGATTCTTTGTCAAGATCTTCCCAAGTGATCATTTTCTTTAATGGTGGCATCCTGTCACCAGCTGTCCTGATTGCTGGTTTTCTGGTTCTAACCTTGTTCCAGAATTTCCTCATCTTTCTAGTGGCTTTAGAGATATCCTCATCCTCATCATCATTTTGAGAGTGTTGATCCTTTGGCATACTTGAAGATGGAATGTTGTCATCATTGTTTACTAACTTCTCCTCAGAAGTTTCCTTGACAACAGTATCCTCATCATATAATTCTTCAAGTCTTTTCCAGATATCTTTGGCTGTTTCACAGTTACTGACCTTATCATATTCAGATCTACTGAGAGAGCAAACAAGTAGATACTTGGCTTTTGCATTAAGCTGAACCATGCTCTTATGATCTTCTGTCCATCTGTTTCTTGGAATGACATTTCCATTCTCATCAGTTGGACTGTAGGTCCTTGAGATATGATTTCCCATAGATCCAAATCATTTGACTCAATGTACATTTTCATCTTGTTTTTCCAGTACTTATAATCCTTTCTATTGAACATGGGAGGTCTGCTAAGGTATGTACCCTGGTTGTACATACAGTTGCTTGAACCTGCTTCATTTGCCATTATCCAGAATCTTTTCCTCTATACTGTGAGGTGCTCAACCTAGAGGCTGAGCTCTGATACCAACTGAAATGGCACAAAACAACACCAGAAGGGGGTTGAATAGTGTTTTCTCAAATCAGAGTTTTTCTAGCATAAAACAAAATTCAATGCAGATAAGACGCTTAGATATAGACACCTTTTTAAGCAAACTGAATATCAGCTATTAGCACTCCCCAGTTAGTTAATGGGTTAGACAAATAAACTCAATAATAAAGTAAAGAGTTAGGAAAGAAAGTACTCAAAGATTTATCCTGGTTCACCCACAATCTTTGGGCTACATCCAGTCCTTGGCTTCACCAAGTTTTAGCGCTATAAGTAATCAAGGATACAGACGACTATTATTTGCACACCTAGCCTCTCCAGGATCAACACAAGTATTATTTGCACACCTAGCCTCTTCAGGCTCAACAAGTATTCTTGAAACAAGCCTCTTCAAGGTCAGAGAGTTTTTGGGAGTTGTTTGAAGCACAGCTTCAGAGTTACAATAAAAATTCAACCAAATTACACTTCAGTGAGTGAATGTAGACTTAAGATCTGGTGAGTTTCAAATAAGGTCTTCTCACGGTCCTGAACGGCCGTGCTCAATGCGCGGCCGCCTTGCAGAATTTAACTGGGAGCAAGGGCGTGCTCCCTGTTCAGCACGGTCGTGCTCCTGGGCCAGCCATACTATTCTAGGCAGATTCAACTTGGGCTCTTGGAGCCAAAACTCCCTAACACTCTCAAATCAGATCCTAGGGTCTTTTGACTAATCCATTTGGCAACAACCTCACCTCTCATTAACAGTTCATGTTTTATGAAGTATTGGGGAATTAATCCTTTAAACCTTATGTTAATTAAGAGTCCTATTAATTCAATTAGGGTCCTATTAACAGTTCAACTATAGCCAACACTCAGCCAATCAACATCATTAATAACAACAGCCAACAACATTCTCATAACATTATCATTAATAAACCAACGGCATCCAACATAGCAATTTTCATCAATATACACTATTTGGCATATAACATCATAGCAATCTAACAACTATAACAAAGTTGCATATTAACTAACAATTATAGAAATTAATCCATACAACCAAACAGAACATGGCATTGACAATAGTTTGGGCATAATCATTGATAACATCTAACATTCATAACAGATAATCAAACAATGGAACCCCTCATCTTATGCTATCCCCTTGCCTAATGAATACACTATCCTTCTCCCCATACCTGGTATGAAGATTCCCGTTAACTAAGGTAGATCACCAACTAGTTCCCTCGAACGGCTCGACGAAGAATCCCCAAGCCTTGAATAACACGAAAAGGTTAACCAACTAGTTCCCAAATCAAGAACAAGAAAAGGGAAACTAAAAGGGAAGAGCTATTACCTTACTACGATTGGCACTGACTAGCTAGTCGTTTCCACATGTCTCCAAAGCTCCAACAACGCAATGGGTTTAGATAAAATAGGGAAGAAGGGTTGTAGCTGCAACAGGGTTTCTGTTTTGCCAAAATAGGGTTTATGAAAAAACCCTCGGTTACTGTTCTTTTTTAAAGCATCAGGCCCAAGGAGCACGACCTTGCTCAGCTTAGCGCCTAAGAGGCGCGGCCTTCCATTGAGCACTGGCGTGCTCCCTGTTGAGCATGGTCGTGCTCAACTTAGCGTCAGCGAGACGCGCTTTCCCAACTAGCACGATCGTGCTCTCCATTAAGCACGGTCGTGCTTGTGACTCAGGCAGTCACAAGACACAAGCCTAAGAAAGGGATTTTCCACCTAAAACCCCACTTAGCTCATTCTAAACCTTCCTACCAAACAAGGCACACATAAAGCTCTTAACGAAAAGCAGGGTGTTACAATTCCACCCTCCTTATAAAAATTTTGTCCTCGAAATTTCTACTCACCTCGATTGAAAAGGTGCGGATACGACTCCATCATCTTGCTTTCCAGCTCCCATGTAGCACCTTCCTCAGTAGCGCCACTCCAAACGACTTTGACCAAAGGAATCTCATTGGCTCTTAGCTACTTCACCCTCCTATCCTCGACTCGAAGGGGAAATACCTCAAAAGTCAAGTTCTCTTTTAACTGTATGGTATCGGGTACTATCACGTGAATAGGGTCATGAACATACTTTCTGAGTTGAGACACATGAAAGACACTATGAAGATTGGATAAGAATGGTGGTAAGGCTATTTGGTAGGCGACTCCGCAGACTCTTTTCAAAATTTGGTAAGGACTAATGAATCTAGGAGTAAGTTTCCTTGCTTTCATCACTCTACCAACCCCAGTTGTCGGGGTAACTCTCAAGAACACATGGTCACCTTCCTGGAATTCAAGCACCTTCCTCCTCTTGTCATGGTAGCTCTTTTGCCTACTTTGTGCCACTTTCATCTTTTCCTGAATCATCCTCACTTTTTCCGTGGTCTCTTGCACTACCTCGGGTCCTAACATAACACTATCACCGGGTTCATTCCAACACAAGGGTGTCCTACATCTCCTCCCATAAAGAGCTTCATAAGGTGCCATCCCAATACTGAAATGGAAACTATTGTTGTAGGTGAACTCTATCAGGGGCAAAAACTTGTCCCAACTACCTGACTGTTCTAGCACACAAGCTTTAAGCAAGTCCACTAAGGATTGGATGGTTCTCTCAGATTGACCATCAGTCTGTGGGTGATAAGCTGAACTAAGCCTAAGCTTGGTACCTAAAGCCTCTTGCAAATTGTTCCAAAACCTAGAGGTAAACCTCGGGTCTCTTTCAGACACTATGCTAGAAGGTACACCATGTAGCATAACTATCTCTTTGATGTACAACTGGGCCAACTTTTCCAAAGAATATTCAATGTTCATAGGGATGAAATGGGCAGACTTAGTCAGACTATCCACAACAACCCATATAGCCTCAAAACCAGCTAGAGTCCTAGGGAGTCCAGACACAAAATCCATGGAAATATTATTCCACTTCCATTCTGGGATACTCAAAGGTTACAGCTTTTCTGACGGCTTCTGGTGTTCTATCTTAGCCTTTTGGCACACTAAACAAGCGTACACAAACTCAGCCACATATTTCTTCATCTTAGGACACCAAAACACCCGTTTTAAATCCTTATACATCTTAGTAGAACCTGGGTGCACACTCAGCCCACTCCTATGTCCTTCTTCAAGGATCAACTTTCTTAGCTCCGGGACGTCTGGTATACAAACTCTATCTTTGAACCTCAAAACTCCATCACTTCCGTCCTTAAAGCTAAGGTTTCTACCTTGAGCAAGCAACTCTCGCTGGTCTAAGAGACACTGGTCTAACTTATGACCCTCTCTAACTTGATCCATCAAACTATTGGTAACCTTTAAGGTTCCAAGCATAATGAGGGGTAACTTCCCAAGCTAAACTCAGGTCTCTAAACTCCTCGATCAGATCCCTCCCTAACCATCAAAGTGGAGAAGTGCAAGGTTTTCCTACTCAAAGCATCTGCCACTACATTGGATTTTCCTGGTTGGTAGGTTAGATCAAACTCATAATCCTTTAAAAACTCCATCCACCTACGCTGCCTCATATTCAACTCCTTTTGATCAAAGAGATACTTCAGACTCTTGTGATCACTAAAGACCTCAAACTTCGCCCCATAAAGATAATGCCTCCAAATCTTTAAGGCAAACACCACAGCTCCTAATTCTAGGTCATGGGTATGGTAGTTCTTCTCATGGATTTTCAACTGCCTAGAAGCGTAAGCTACTACCTTACCATTCTGCATTAACACACCACCTAAACCTTGCTTCAAAACATCGCAGTAAACTATGAAAGGTTCAATAAGATCGGGTAAAACTAAAACTGGTGCTGATGTCAACCTATCCTTTAGGGTTTGGAAACTTTCTTCACACTTAGAGTCCCACACAAACAGCTGTCCTTTCTTAGAAAGACAGGTTAAGGGTAAAGCTAACTTAGAGAAACATTCTACAAACCTCCTATAATACCCTACTAAACCCAAGAAACCCCTAATCTCGGTCACTGACTTCGACGCTTCCCACTAGAGCACCGTCTCAACCTTAGTTGGGTCCATGACTATCCCACCATTAGAGTTGACGTGTCCTAAGAAACTCACCTCCTCTAACCAAAACTCACATTTAGACAACTTAGCATACAACTGCTTCACCTTAAGGGTCTACAAGACAACCCTCAAGTATTCCTCATGTTCCTCCTTGGTCTTGGAGTATACTAAGATGTCATCTATGAAAACCACCACAAACTTATCCAAGTAGGGGTGACAGGTCCTGTTCATGTAGTCCATTAACACAACAGGAGCATTGGTCACACCAAAGGGCATAACCAAGTACTCTTAGTGACCATAACATGTCCTAAACACTGTCTTCGGGATGTCCTCAGACTTAACCCGAATCTGATGGTATCCTGGCCTTAAATCTATCTACGAGAAAACACAAGCTTCAATCAACTGATCCATAAGATCATCAATCCTAGGGAGGGGATACCGATTCTTAATGGTCACCTTGTTGAGCTGTCAATAGTCGACACACAACCTCATACTGCCATCCTTCTTCTTTACTAGCAACATTGGCGCTCCCCAAGGGGATATGCTAGGCCTAATAAATTGCTTCTGGATTAGATCCTCTAACTGTTCCTTCCACTCAGCTAGCTCTATAGGAGACATTCTATAGGGCGCTATGGACCCGGTGCCAGGCACTAAGTCTATGGTGAACTCAACATCCCCCTCAGCGGGCAAGTTATAAACATCCCCGGGAACACTTCGGGAAATTCCTGCACAACAGGCACACTTCAGACATCAGGAGGGCTCTCTACTGCCAGGGAATACAACATCATGAACATTTGGGCCTCGTCTTTCGTCGAAGCTTTGACTTGGTTTGCAGAGAGAAAGATTGGATTCTTAGACTCCACTGGAGTTCCAAAAACTATGGTTTTACCAAAGCAGTTTAGAAGGACGTGGTTGGAAGACAACCAATCCATGCCAAGAATGACATCAAGGTCCTTTAAAGGTAAGCATACAAGATTTACAATAAAGGTTCTACCATTAATGGTGATATGATAGTTCTTGCATGCATTAAAAGTAAGAACTGGCTTGTTTGTAGGTGTAGAAACAACCAAATCATACTCAAGAAAGGTAACAGGAAAATTAAGACTCATGACCCTATCATACGATATAAACGAGTGTGTAGCACCCGAATCATACAATACTGTTAAAGGAGTTCCATCAATTAAGCACATACCTTGAATCAAGTCATCAGACTCGGAGGCCTCAGCTCCACTAAGAGTAAAGACTCTTCCAGTGGTCTTCAGTCGATTAGCCTAAGACTGCTGACTCTTGCTAGCACTTGGAGGCTCTGACTTTGCTCCTCCACAATCCCGACTGATGTGGCCAGACTTGCCACACCTAAAGCAGATGACGTCTGATTCCTTGCACTGGGTAGTGAAGTGATCTGGTGCGCCGCACTTGCCACTCTTCATTGGCCTAGAGGCGTTGGAGTTAACACCCCTAGACCTATCATATGAAAACTGTGGCTTTCTGCCATTCTGCTTGTAATCTCGGTCTGCTGGAGCATAATGTTGCTTGCCGTTATCCTTCTTCTCAGTCTTCTTGCCATTCTGACTATCTGAATTTCTGAAACTGGCAACCTGTCATGACCCGAACTTAGTAGCCATGACCGGCCGAAAAGGAAAGTCTTTCATTCCCCTTTGCAGCCTCACAAGCATACAAAAATTCGTTTCATTCCAAAAAAAAAAATTACATTCATTAATTACAACTTAATGAATATAATACATCAGAGTAACTAAACAACACAAATTACAAAGTCCTGTTAAAAAATATATATACTCTTAAACTATGGACAGCAATCCATTAAAAGTTGTCCACATGACACCCAAGGCTTCCGGCGGCTTCGCATATACTTGCATCTGAAATGTTAAACGTGGGGTGAGTCCACTGACTCAGTGAGGGAGTTTCCCCCAAACACATGCAATCACACAAGTCCAAGATGAAATAAAGTCGCACACTTGAGCAAGCATTAGATTAAACAAACATATACTTATTTTCAATCCACATATCTCAAACATCTGTACATATGCAAAAGATCTCAAATAGCAAAATATTGTATGGACATCTTGTCCCTCAAGAGAGTACTTGTGGAATGACTTGCACTACATTCTTTTCTGATAACTCATGTCCCACTCATAAGGGGATACATATCAAACTCATATACATCGAATCTTTAGGTCCACTGAAGTTGACACAGGCAAACACAAGAAGGGGGGTTGAATTGTGTTTGTTAATATTTTTCGAAAACAACCTTTTCAAGAACAGTTTTCTCACACAAAGATAAAGAGGCAGAATTAAACACAGAGAAAAACAAACTTTTTAAGGAATAAAAAATTCAAGTTCAAATTCCCACAATTAGTATAAACACATAAAACTAAAGAGATAAGGGATTAGAAGATTCACGCAAGATGTTTTATCCCGGTTCACTCTCTTCCAACCAAGAGCTATGTCCAGTCCCTTCTACTTGAAGGTTTTCTCCACTATTCTCCAAATAGATTACAGTAAGTATTCAACACCTCTCCAGGCACAAGTATTCCTTTCTTACCAAGCCTCTTCAGGCTCTACCTCTAACAAAGAGTTTTTGGTTTCTTTGATCTTCTAACTCACTATGTGTGAGGATATGAAAGTTTAAGATCAGATGAATATTATAACAATATTCAAGCTAAGATATTACAAACTTTTGCTTTCTGAAAGAATGAAAGAATGTTTTCTCGCAAGAGATTCCTTGAGATTTCTGTATATGTGCAAAAAGTCACTTCTTCAAAGGTCTTCATCTTCTATTTATAGAGACCTTGCTCTTATCTTCAAATGCATCAACGGTTGTATTTGAATTTTCCCGTTTAGGGATAGAATCAACAAAGTAATATCCTTGTGACTCAGCTTGCTCATGGCCATAGTACTATATGATAAAATTCTTGCATGAAACGGGCACACCTCTGAGCAAATGCAACTTGAAAAACTGTCTTGCCTTCCTTGTATAAATTCCAGTTATTCCAGCATAAAAGGTGACAGGGTACAAGTTGTTTTGCATTGTACTATATTGCTTTTTGTAATTCCTCATATGTACTATATGTCTCTCTCATAGAACCAAGACATTAAAACAGTTAATAACAAATAAGAAGGACCATCATATATTTGAAATAAATAGCAAATATTTGAAATAAATATTTCTATGTGGTCTAGATAGTTATATTGAATATAACAAGCATTCATTGCAAAGAAGAGCCCGTCTAACGAAAAATTACGTCAATACGCTCATAGCTAAAATTCTATTTAGCTCGTCTAGTGATGTGGCAAAATTAGCTCGTCTATTATCAAGTCTTTGGACTTGCTATAAATCGATGAGAGCTTAGATCTGCGTCTACTGGCGTGGCACTCAAGCTCGTCTACTTTCATGAGTTAGGAGCTCGTCTATAAGCATTGTTTTATAGCTCGTCTATCCATATTAGATTAGAGCTCGTCTACTAAAATGGACGCGGATTTTAACTCTTTAGAGATTTCCTTAACTTATAACATTTCAAATAACCCTGCAAGACTAGATAAAACATGTTAGATCTTAACTAACACTTTGCCATACAAATTTAATCATGTTTGTTAACACCAAAACTTAGAGATTATTTAATCCAAAAAATACTTTGGTTCCAACAATCTCTCTCTTTTTTATGATGACAAAAACTAATTAAATTTGAGTGTGCAAAGTCCAAGAGAGCTTACAAAGCTCCCCCTAAGACAAAACAATCAAACTTAACATGAATATAAAAAGGAACAGATAAGTAAATAACATAGACTACTTATCATATCAGCATAACAACTTATCATATAAACGCATTTAGAGCATATAATAATTATGCAATCATATAAGACAAAGTCACACATGCATATGCAGACAGAAAGAGTATTTTCAAAAACTGACTTTCATATAAAATTTAATCTCTTCTTTCCATTCTCCCCTTTTTTTGTTATCAGACAAAAAGGTAGGAAGGTGGATCATCATTGTCAGTATAAAAACAAACAAAACAAATAAAAAGTCTAAGGAGATGGAGGAGGTGGAGGAGGAGGGTTTGGATTTGGATTGGGTGGAGGGGCAGGAACTTGAGTTGGCAAGTTCTGGCTTTGTTGAAAACTGAACATAATGCTCATCATTTGGTTCATCATCACATTGGTGGGAGCCAGAGCTTCTGCAACTTGTTCTCTAACCTGCTCTTTCACTTCAACCTTTACTCTTTCCTCTACTATTCTTCCAATGATTTCTTCAAAATTTGGAGGCAGAGATAGAGGTGGTCTTGAGCTTTCAGCACTCTCTTGAGCCTGAGCTTGACTTGGCATAGTGTCAAGAGCTCTTGAAGTCTGGGGATTTTCTGGATGGATGACAGTAATGGCCAAAGGTTGGGATGAGATTTCCCAGAAGTGCTTGGTCTGGAGTCAGATTCAGCAACTTCCTCATTAGCAGTCACTTGTACAACAGTGTCAATCTCCATGCTAGAGTCTTCAACTATGATTTCTTCTTCTGTGTACTCAGAAGGTGGTGATGGTGGAGGAGAGTCAGTGATTTGCAGAATTGGTGGAGGTAGTTCTTTAGCCCAATGAACTTCATCTTCTTCCTAGATTGGACTTATAACAGGAACACCAAGGATGTCCTTGTAGATGAAGTATCTGAAGTTAGACAGTCCACATTTACCTCTTACTTTAGGAATAAACTTTTTCTGCTCAGAGGATAAGCCAGAGGTAGATGCTTCTGCTATGCACTCCACAATATGTTTTCTCCATATATCAACAGCTACATCTTCTCTCACATCCTCAATAGGTTGTGCTACCCAGTAGTCAATGATGTTTTGATCTTGTCCTTAACATCATCAGCCTTGATCATGCAGGACTCAGGGAAGGGCATTTTTCCAGTGAATCTTTCCTTCTTCCTATCCTTGTCCTTATTGAGATCTATCATGGGCAATCTTGGACAGATCATTCTGGGCTGGACTCCAATCTTGGTTTTAAAAGAATATCTCAACCAGGTTATGGGTACAAAATTGGCAGCCCTAACAACTCTGAAAAGCTCAAATTCAGTCTTCATCATGACATACATCAGATAGTCTTTGATGTCAGCTGCTCTGCCATATTCATCTGGATGGACAAAAGTCTTCCACTTTGTATTTTTGTCCATGATGATACATTCTTGTCTATAGGATCTAGACCTCTTGTATATAACATCTTGCAGGTCTTTCTTTGCAGGATCCTTAGACCAGTCAGAAATGATGTGTCTCTTTACACCATCAGTAAAGGGTTTGAAAGGAGAGTATCTGACAAGGTTTGGGTAGATTTTTCTGGGAGGAAATTCTTTTAGTGGTAAGTGAGTGACTAAGGGTCCATGTTTGTTAAACATTTTGGATGGAGGATGGCCTTTGGGAATGTTAGGATGGGGTTTATACCAAGGTCTTACAATGACCTTAGGTTCATACTCATATTCTGGCAATGGATACCAGGGTTTGGTTGAAACTAGTTATGGTTCATGAGCATGATAGAGAATCCTCCAGTCCCTCTTAACTTTGGCCAGAGATTCAGATTTGCCATTATAAAGTTCAGAAGGAGGAGTATATGGGAATGGAATTCTTTTCATTTTTGGAAAAAGGGCACCAAGAATGATACCATCATCTGGTTGGTGAAACCAGGGATCATTCTCAGAGATCAAAGGTGGAAATCTTGGTTATTGTTGTGAGGCTATTTGTGGTTAAGGTGAGGCTATTTGTGGTGAGGGTGGTGAGGGAATATATACATCATCTGGTGCAGAGACACAATTCATTCTATCATATACACTAGAAACTAAGGCATTAACAGCTAACTGAACAGGATCATTAGCAGGGATAGTTACCTCAGTAGCCATGGCAGACTTGGCTTTTCTTTGAGGTTGCTGCCTTTTAGTAGGAACAGCAGCACTGATAGTTTTTTGCTTCTTGAGAATAGCACTGATAGGAATTATGTCCTCATCATCTTCATCAGCATCCTCATTGTGAGAGAGGATCAAGCTCCTTGTCCTCTTTTGAGCTCTTGCAGGTTGAGGGACCTCTGCAGAGGGTTCCCTGATGACAATGCCAGCTGCAGGCTTTTTAGGAGCTCTTGTCCTAACAGCTACAGTTTTCTTTCTGTAAGTCCTCTTCATTCCTAGGACTTCAGCATTGTTTTGCTCAACCTGTTCTTCTTTTACCTTGAGCAATTCTTCCTGCTTAGCTAAGGCAATGGCTGTGTAGGTGCTCAGATTCATGTTGGCAATATTCATCTTGCCAAAGATTGCAGTGCACATGCTTTTTTGTGTCAGAATCCTTTCTTGCTCCTCAATAGGCTTGGCAGAGATAAACTCATCCAGCTTCTGAGACTTGAAGAGTTTTGACAGCAAGTGGCAGTAAGGAATTCCTGACATCTTCTTCCTTGTAGTTATAGCATCTTTGAATCTTCCATACAGAATCCTTGGAAGGTTGATTTTAGTCTTTGTGATCAAATGACAAAGACAAAATATGTGTAGGGCAGAGAGATTGTCCTTTGACCCAGCTTTATGCAGAACCACTTTATTCAGCATTTGATGAAGAATACAAACTTCATCTTTCATCTCTACAGATTTCCATGAGTGGTTTCGTACAGTATCTTGTCTCATTAGCAAGGCAGCTATAACCTCAGAACCACCAAGGTCCTTCTCCCATGATTCAGAAATAACTTCTCCTTCTTGAGGGCAGTTGATGGCTTCAGCTATGGTCTTCTCAGAAACCACGATTCTTCTCCCAACAACTGTTGCAGAAATCTCGGTAACTGACACTTCAGGGTTCCTCCAAAATGCCCTAATAAGGTCTGGATAGATGGAAACCCTTTCAACAAACATACCGTCCCAACCATCGGCAGAGACGAACTTACTCACATCCAAGTTGTAATCTTTTAGAATCCTGAAGTCGAAATGATGCTCAATAGCAAGATTCAGCTTTTCAACATTGAAGGTTTCAGTTGAGGAGGCCATTATTGAAGAAGAAAGGTTAGGGTTTGCAAGTCAGAAAACAGAGAGTTCAAGTGAGTTTGAAGACGAAGGTTAACGTAAAGTTTCCTCAGAGGGAAGGGTTTTAGTTTTAAAGGTTTTGAATTCCAAAGGGTTTTCTTTTTGGAAATAAATAAAAAAGAAATACTGACTCAGCAGAGAGAGAATATAACATAAATTTGTCTTTAAGACAAAATAAATACGGTTAATAAATAAAGTGAGAGTGGACGGGTTCAAGTAACAAAATAGTATGGACGCGACATGCAGTGGACATAGTTCAAAAACAATGGACGCGTTATGCAATGGACGTGAATTTAAAATCATGTAAAGGGCTTGTAAGACATACAGAATTTCTCAAGCATGAATATCACAATTAATCCGCAAACAATATGTTCAGATGTTTTCTAATAAAAATAAATCTGTCCTCAGCAAGAGGTTTAGTAAAGATGTCTACCCATTGATGGTCAGTATCTATAAATTGAATATCAAAAACACCTTTTTGCACATAATCTCTTATAAAATGATGTTTGATCTCTATGTGCTTAGCTCTAGAATGCAGTATTGGATTCTTAGAGAGATTAATTGCAGCAGTATTATAACACATAAGTGGAATACTACTTACAAACACATTGTAGTCCTCCAATTGGTGTTTGACCCATAGAAGTTGTGAGCAACAACTTGCAGCTGAAATGTACTCAGCTTCAGCAGTTGATAAGGCAATAGTACTTTGTTTTTTGCTTGACCATGAGACAAGATTAGCTCCAATGAAGTGACATCCTCCACTGGTATTCTTTATTTCAATTCTATCTCCAGCATAGTCAGCATCACAAAAGCCAACTAATCTGTAATCTTCATTTCTCTTAAAATACAAACCCAGATTAGTAGTACCTTTTAGATATCTAAATATTCTTTTAACTGCTGATAAGTGAGATTCTCTATGATCAGATTGAAATCGAGCACATAAGCAAACACTGAACATAATATCAGGTCTAGACGCAGTAAGATATAGAAGAGATCCTATCATACCTCTATATACCTTTTAGTCTACCTTTTTCTCTTTATCATCTTTGTTCAGTATGGACGTGGGATGCATAGGAGTGTTCATTGGTTTGCAGTCATCCATCTTGAACTTCTTTAAGAGTTCCTTTGTGTACTTAGTTTGATGGATGTACACCTCGTCCATAGTTTGTTTAACTTGTAGTCCAAGAAAGAAGTTGAGTTCTCCCATCATGCTCATTTCAAATTCCTTCTACATTAACTTTGAGAATTCTTTGTACAGAGATTCATTAGTAGCACCAAATATAATATCATCAACATAAATCTGTACTACTAAGAAGTTGGATTTAAATGACTTTCTAAACAAGGTTGTATCAACCTTTCCTCTAGAAAAGCCATTATCCATTAGAAATGAACTTAGCCTATCATACCAAGCTCTTGGGGCTTGTTTTAGGCTGTATAAAGCTTTCTTAAGCTTGTATACATGTTCAGGTTGGGTTTCACTCTCAAAACCCGGAGGTTGCATAACATAAACTTCTTCATTAATAAAGCCATTAAGAAAGGCACTTTTTACATTCATTTGAAAAAGCATAATATTATGATATGCAGCAAATGACAGTAAAATTCTAATAGCTTCTAATCTAGCAACAGGTGCAAAGGTTTCAGTGTAATCTATACCTTCTTCTTGAGAATAACCATGTGCAACTAATCTTGCTTTATTTCTAACAACCTTACCATTCTCATCAAGCTTGTTTCTGTAAACCCATTTTGTTCCTATAACAGA
The DNA here is from genome assembly GCA_035048595.1 of Echinosophora koreensis. Lineage (NCBI taxonomy): Eukaryota > Viridiplantae > Streptophyta > Magnoliopsida > Fabales > Fabaceae > Echinosophora > Echinosophora koreensis. The sequence goes on from JAPCYP010000279.1 coordinate 87,664, forward strand.
TTTATCTTTAGGTAGGGTTACCAGAGTCCAGACATCACTTCTTTCAAACTGATTTAGTTCTTCTTGCATTGCTAAAATCCAACCATTGTCCAGCAGAGCCTCGTCTACTGTCTTTGGTTCCAATTCAGAGACTAATGCAGAATCATCTTGTTCTCTGAAGGTTGATCTGGTTCTTAGCTTATCACTTGGATTTCCAATGATTTGATCTGGTGGATGATAATTCTTGAAACGCCAAGATCTCTAAACATTGTCTTGTTGAAAGATGGATGTTTCTGGTTCTTGAGGAGGGTCATCAACTTGATCATTAGCTTTTACCTCTGTTGTCTCTCCTGAGATGGTTAGGTCAAGATCTGCAAAAGCTTCATCTAGCTCTGATAATTTCTTATCAGGCTGCTTGTCATCAAACTTAACATGTATACATTCTTCTACTACTAGAGTTCTAGAATTATATACTCTAAAGCCTTTTGATGTTTCAGAAAATCCTAAAAGGATTCCATTGTCTACTTTTGCATCAAACTTACCAAGTTGATCTTTAGTGTTAAGAATATAGCATTTGCAACCGAAAGGATGAAAATATGATATGTTGGGTTTTCGTCCCTACCACAATTCATAAGGAGTCTTATTCAGAATTGGTCTTATGTATATTCTATTCTGAATGTAACAAGCAGTATTAACAACTTCAGCCCAGAAGTGTCTAGGGACAAAGTTATCATTGAGCAGAGTCCTAGCCATCTCTTGAAGAGATCTGTTCTTTCTATCTACCACACCATTTTGTTGTGGTGTTCTAGGTATTGAGAAATTGTGAAGAATACCACTATCTTCACAGAACTTTTGAAATAGCTCATTTTCAAACTCTCCCCCGTGGTCACTTCTGATTGAAGTGATACACATGCCTCTTTCATTCTGTACACGTTTGCAGAATACATAAAAGACCTTGAAGGACTCATCCTTGTGAGCAAGGAACATAACCCATGTCCATCTAGTGTAATCATCTACAATGACTAGACCATATTTCTTACCACTGATAGAAGCAGTCCTCGTTGGACCAAAAAGATCAAGGTGTAAAAGTTCTAGTGGTCTCTTGGTACTAACAATATTCTTAGATTCAAAAGAACCTTTGACTTGTTTTCCCTTCTGACATGCATCACAGAGAGCATCAGATTTGTACTTAAGGTTTGGTAAACCTCTCACGAGGTTATGCTTATTTAGCTTTGAGATTAATCTCAAGCTTGCATGACCTAGCCTTTTATGCCAAATCCATCGCTCATCTTCAATGGACACTAAACATGAGACACTCTGATTTGAGAGGTCCTCCAAGTCAATTTTATACAAATTGTTTTGCCTCTTAGCAGTGAATAAGATTGATCCATCATTTTTCTTGACATAACATATGTTCTTATTAAAAGAGACATCATATCCACTATCACATAATTGACTTATGCTTAGCAGATTATGTTTTAAACCATTCACAAAAAGAACATTATCAATTGAAGGAAAAGGATGTTTACCAATTTTACCTGTACCAGTTATCTTTCCTTTCTGGTTTCCTCCAAATGTCACCCAGCCACCATCCTCATGTCTAAGGTTTTGGAACATATACTTTTCTCCCGTCATGTGACGTGAGCATCCACTGTCCAAGTACCAGGACGTCTGTTTCTTTCCTGTTGTTAAGCAAATCTGCAACAGATATTATCTTGTCCTTAGGTACCCAAACTGACTTGGGTCCTTTCCTGTTAGTTTTCATTGGACGTGAATGTTTAACATGCCTATTATGTATGCATCTATTTGTATCATGCCCACTTTTTCCACACACTTTGCAAAAAGTGTTGGACGGGCCTAACTTGGCTTTAGCATACCTAGCTGGAGCTTTTGAAGCTCTTTGCTGCATAGGTGGTTTTGACTTATTGTAATATGCCTCATGCTTCTCATTGTCATAACCAAGGCCAGATTTATCAAATGGTGACCTAGAATACCTTAGGATAAGACTAAGCTTATCTGAGCCTCCTACAAATTTTGACAGAGTGTCTGTCAAGTATGTTACATCTTGTTTCAGTTTTGCAACTTCACAAGAATTGTCAGGCTCACATTCAGAGTTGTCAGTTAGACTGACATTCTCTGATTTTAGCTTATCATTTTCTTGAGCTAAACTTTGTTTTTCAATGCAGACTTTATCATATTCTTTTGTTAATTTTGCAAACTTCTTTTTAAGACTTTTGTATTCATGAGATAGTATGCATGGGTCATGCAGTAATTCATCAAAGGCATTTTTGAGAGTAGAAGTTTCAGAATCTGTTACCTCATCATCATCAGTGTACTCATTTTCTGATGATGTGTCAGCCATGAGGCAAATGTTTGCCTCTTCCTCAGCTTCCTCTTCCTCATCTGATGAAGATAAGTCCAAGTCCTCCCATGTAGCCATTAAACCCTTCTTTTTCTTGAAGAACTTCTTCTTCTCTTTTAAGTCAGGACAGTCAGCTTTGAAATGGCCTGGCTTTTTGCATTCAAAGCATAGAGGTGGACCTTTTTCTTTGGAGTCTGATTTCTCCTTAGAAAATTTCTTGTTAAACTGCTTTCTCTTGAAGTTACCTTTCTTTCTCCACATATGTTGTATTTTTCTGGAGATAAAAGATAATTCATCTTCATCTGATCCTTGATCAATGTCTGAAGGTTCAGCATCATCTGAAGACTCAGTAGCTTTGAGAACTTTTGAAGAGCTGGTTTTCTTTGCCTTTAAGGCAATGGACTTTCCCTTTCTGGAATTGTCTTCTTCATTTAGTTCAAGCTCATGAACTTTTAATGACCCTAGAAGCTCTTCCAGAGAGAGAGTGTTCAGATTCTTAGCTTCTTGAATGGCAGTAACCTTTGGTCTCCACTGCTTGGAGAGACTTCTCATAATTTTTCTAATATGATCTCTATTCTCATATATTTTTCTAAGAGATCTGAGACTGTTAGTTATTGTTTGAAATCTTCCAAACATCTGATCTATAGTCTCATGATCAGTCATTTTAAAGAGCTCATACTGGTGAACCAGCATGCCTATCTTTGACTCCTTCACTTGTGATGAGCCCTCATGAGCAAGAGCCAGTCTATCACTACAAAAAAGCACTATTTTGCAGCGGTTATTTTCTTAATTAGCGGCGGTTTTATGCGCCACAAATTCAGAGTTGCGGCGGTTCCTACACTGCCGCAATGTCGACCATTGTGAGCAGCTTTTGCGGCGGTTTGTAAAAGCGCCGTACAAACTGTCGCAAATATATTGCGGTGGTTACAGACCGCCGTAGATTATGATCCCATAATTGTCAACATAAATAGTGACGGTTGTACAACAGACGCAATTTTTTATCCATTTCTGAAAGAAATTTCGTGGCTATTTTGCAACCGTCGCAAAATTTAAATGTTGTCATTTGGATATACAATTAGCGTCGGTTTGAAACCGCCGCAATATTTAGTAATTAGCACGAACTTATATTGCGACAGTTTTGGAACTGCCGCAATAATTTTTATTTTTATTTTAAAAAATGAAATACCTTTTAGTTTACAAAACCTGCTTATTAAATTAGACAGTAATCTGTTTTCTATTTGTTTTTGTGCTTTCCTCTTGATAAAAAAAAAACCTGCTTATTAATTATATATTTTTCTTAAAAAAAATGAAGGTAAATAAAATATACAAGATAAATAAATTAAAGCTCATTCATAAATAAAATGTTGAGTCACAAAGTACGAGCAAAAAGAAATATTCCAAATAGAGTTCAACAATTCCACTACAAAAAAAGAAATACAACTAAAATCCTTCAAGTTCATAAAATGAAAACTAGAACTATCTAAACGGTCCTGTGTGACGATGCTCCGTGGTTTTCAGGCATATGACTAGACTCAGAGGAACGTCTCATATCTCTTGGTGACTCTAAGTCAGCTGGCTGTAATTCAAAGAAATCATAAATTAGATAATAACCACTAATTCAACAAGTGAACTATCAAAAGTTAAAAACTAAATTTAAAAGCAATTATTTTACCTGATTTCCCTTAACATTCTGCATAAGGAAAGCAATTTGTTCCTTCAAGACTTCATAAGACGCAGCTTGTGCCTTAAGCGCTACGACTTCAGCTTCCAGTTTTTCAATCTTCTCATAGGGAGATACCAATCTCTCATAGGGAGACCTAAATCCAGTGACCTGAGATGGTGTTACCCCAAGTCCCATTCCTTTGGCATATCCAGGGTGGTCCTTTCCAAAAACTTTCAAAAAGGCGTCATTCTCATATGAACCCTCATGAATTTCATTTTGCAGTTGTTCCTACATATAATATTAAAGACATACACAATAAGGACACAGACAAATGAAATACTAGTTACTAACACTACAACATTTTATACTTCAGGCAACAATAAAAAACTATTCCTAGAAGTATGAAAACCGTTGCCTAAGGTTTAGGCAACGGTTTGGCAACGGTTATATAAGTGTTCTCTAGGTGGCCGTTGCCTATTCTCTAAGGCAACAGTTTTTCGCTTTAGGCCACGGTATTTCAATAACCGTTGCCTAAATATGGGGAATAGGCAACAGTTTTTTGGACTACCTATTGGCAACAGTTTTCATTTTTTCACATTTAGGCAACGCTTTTAAAACTGTTGCTATACGTTTTAGCAACATTTATTTAAATGTTGCCAAGTAATATAGGGACCATTTATTGAATCATTGGTAGACAAGCAATGGCTCAACATGTGCTAGCTTTTTATGACATTGTAATGAAAAGGTCCTATATATATTTAAATATTCATTATAACTAAAGATATATTTTAACTTTTCCATTACAATACTTAAAAATGTTATAGCCAACATAATTTAAATATTCAAAATACATGGAATACCAACAAAAGTGAAACCACTATAACACTACAATGTAACCATAAAATACTAGCATATATAATTGCATCAATTTTGTCACAAATTTTACACTTATAACTCCAAAATACAAAAGACTGAATTAAATTCATCACGTGGTAGAAGTTACATAATATTTTTCTTCTAAAAACCTAAAAACCAAAAGAAAAAACATCCATGAAGATTATACGAATCCATGTGTGTTAATAACATCATTCCCCTTCTATATCTTGATGTTGTTGTTCTTCCTCGTCAAGAAAATCTTGCTGCACATATATGACAAAAGATATGTAAGTTAGAAGATGAGTTATATAGTTCAAATATAGCATGGCAGAATATCCTACACCAAGATGAGTTATATAGTCTCAAGCATGCTATTCCATTTTTCAAAGCAAAACAAGTAGTCCCGATACTATGAGAGTTGGCAGAAACAAAACAAGCTTGTCTTTTGACTAGTCTCATTCCTATAAAGAAACTGGTTAGTAACTTTTTGTCCATGCTATCTCATTCCTATATTCAAGTATTTAACTGCCTATTTCATGATTAGTCTAAGAAGCAATATAACTTGTAGATAGAACACAACTTTTCTAAAAGGTGTTATGGTTCAATCTAAGATCTTTAAGCCCAAGAGATATGATAGAATCGATTAATGTGCTTTCAGTGAAATTTATCATTCAATTCTATTTATCACATATTTAGCCATGTGTTAAATGAAACTGCCACCTATTTTAGACAATAATAAGCTTGGGAGAATTCCAAGATGATCCGGACGATGATGACAAGATGATATGTCTCTACTATCAAATTAAGAAACTGTTATTTTCCTTTTGACTTGCATTTAGTACACACAAAATACAAAACACAGGAGAAATTGATTCTTCAAAACAATTCCTTTTGACTTGCATTTACTATGCAAAAAATACAATACAAATGAAATTGATTCTTTAAAACAGTAAGTACCTGAGAACTAGAGGCAATACATGAATCCCGTCCCCTTAAACCATCAGCAAGCTCCATATATATATAAGAAAAATTCAATAAAAATAAATAAATAAATTCCAATATAAGAAAAAGAAAGCAAGAGGGTCAAATCATGAAGGAGAAGAATTCTATACAAGCAAGGGAAGCAAATAGATAGACATGCTTTTTTTTTCAGATAACCACCAACCTTAAATGGAAGCATGGAATCATGAGAACTTCACTTAAGAATCAGATATAAAATCAAATAAATAAATAAAGAAATAAAACCATTTCTTATTTCACTAAGGAAAGTATACGGTATTACCTCAGAGAAGAACTCGACGAAGTACCACGGAGCGACGGTGGCGACTGGTTTACCCAAATAATGTGGACGGTTCAGTCATTCACTGAACGAGCCTTTTTCAGTCATTCACACTTCCCAATTGAGAAGATCATCTATAAATTAAAAACTAAAATCTTCTGCTAGGTTGCAGCGCTTGATTTTAGGGTAGAAATAGTTAAGAATTTCAATGAAATAACAAGCTTAGACACAATCAAATATAGAAACACTCACTCTATGTTAATCTACCTATGTCAAGAATCCATCAATTAAGCAAGCTGACAGGTTCGTCTTCTTCACTGTATCCGCCATCACCGCTGATTCCAATTACTATGGCGGCGGCAACCACATCGACCATGACGACGTCGTCATCAGCGAGTCCGTTCGCGTCGAAAAGGCGAGTCCGCCATGTCATTGCAATCAAAACACGATTCAGAAAGAAATGATGAATTCTTATTATTGCAATAAAAGAAGAATAAAAACCTTGATTCTTATTATTCCAATCAAAAAAGAAGAAAAACTTGGATTGTTGCTATTGTAGAGTAACTTCTCGTTTCTGTGAAGGAATGAAGATCATACCTGAATGAGTAAATATTCGAGAAACCAAAAGTAACTTGCAGAGTTACGATAGAGACGATGGAGAGGGTTAGTGATTTGGAAACGGTGTTCTGAGAGGTTTTGATAAAATAAAATTAAAAAATAAAACACCTGCAGAATGGGTTTGGGATTCGCCGTTCACGGGTTCAGAGCACAAAGCAAACTTAAAAAAAATTTGATAAAATAAAATCCCGGCAAAATATATTTTAGCGGGAATGATAATTCTCTAAATCTCAACCCCATCAAAACCGTTCCCAATAATACATCCACAGTTTTTTAAGTGTTGGCTAATATAGATAGACAACAGTTTTATATTGTATTTTTAAAAGAGATGAAAAATTTACATAATATTAGCTACAATCACAAAAATGTTGCTTATTTCTTATTTAAGCAACGGTTTTTCATTCGTTGGCAAGATTAGTGTTGCCTAAAATGAAAAATGTTGTAGTGTAAGTGTGTACTATGTAGCTTATCATCATAGAGCCTATTAACCAAATATAAAAATAGAAATGAAATACAAATGGCAATAAAAAGTTACAAATAATACATTGTACTTACATTTTTTCCCTAGCCTCTTCACTAACAAATGATCCATCCTTCCTTTTGTGAGAAATAGTATACATTTCTGCTTTGCTATATTCTCGTCTTTCTAACAATTCCTAAAATTAAGCACCACACAATAAGTGCTAGTACAAATAAATTATATTGTTAAATTTCAAACATAAAAAAAATTGAGTGAACCATACCAACTCATCTTTTGTCCTCGCAATTGGCTTGGAGTGTAACACCCAGTTTTTCTTAAAATGTTTTATTAAGTTAGTTTTATTTATTTTAAAATGTTGGTTAAGGGCTAAGTGGGATTTTAGCCTAAAAGTCCCTTTCTGGTACATGAGCACGCTCGTGCTCATCAGCCAGCAAGCCCGTGCTTAAAGTCAGAAGCGTGTCTCTGATTTTAAGTTGAGCACGACCGTGCTCAATAGTAAGCACGCCCGTGCTCAATGCGTGGACCGCGTCTCGCTGACGCTAAGTGAAGCACGACCGTGCTCAAGGATAAGCACGACCGTGCTCAAGTGCGAGCTTTATAATCGTGAGCAGAACCCGAGGGTGACGTAAAAACCCTATTTCTGTTTTGGCAGCGGTCACTAGTTTCGGCCAGAGTGATCTTTTTCCCTATTTCCTCTTCGTCCATTGCCATAGTGGAGTTGTGGAAGCTAGTTGGGAAGCTTAGTGCGTTGGGTTGGTGTTAAGGTAATGGTCCCTCTTCCTTTGTCAGTTTCCTTTCATTTTAATGAGAGATACTGATTAAATTGTGTTTCTGATCGAACAAGGCTTAGTACCGGAGGGAGCCACTTGAGGATTCGGGACTAGTTCATCGTTGGGAACCGTCAGTAGAGCAACCTTCAATCCAGGTATGGGGAGAAGGGAATTGTATTCATTAGGCAGTGGGTAGTGTAAGGTAACGGGGTTTCCCGTGACTCGGTGTCGTTGTATGCATATGATTATGATGTTTTAATTGGTATATGGCTGTTTCTTATTTATATGTCCATAAATATGTATTTTATGTTCATGATGATTGTGCCATGTTTATGATGCTATGAAAATAATTGTTATTAGCATATGCTGGTTGAATGGTTGATGACTGACTTATGTTTGTTGAAATGATGAGTTTTGGCCCCTAAGACACGTTGTTAACTAACTAGGAATAATCAGTTAAGAACTTAGGTTTTTGGCTAATAATCTGGTTTCTGTCCCTGCCCAGAACAGTGCAGTCGTGCATTGAGCACGATCGTGCTGAACAGGGAGCACGACCGTGCTCCCACTTAAATTCTGGAAAATGGCCGCGCTGCTCAGCACGGCCAAGCAGGTCAAATAGCACGATCGTGCTGTTGAGCACGACCGTGCTGAGTGTGAAGCACGACCGTGCTTCACTTAAAAGGGCAGCACGCCCTCACGTGTCCAAGCACGACCGTGCTAAGGTCTAAGCACGACCGTGCTGACCCCCCTGAACAGTAATTCAATTAAAGGACTTAAGGGGTTTTTAACCCCATTCCCCTATGATGATAAGTTGAGATAAATAATCAAAGATAAAGATTAGACAACCTGGTTATTAATTATATAAGATAATTAGATAATCAAATATTAAGTCGGTATCCGTTGGGTTACCGCACGTTGATAAGTTGAAGTCTTGGGTGCTTATAGACCCAAGTACGTTGAGTTGAACCTTGGTGCTTATTGGCCAAGGGAGCCTTGACCCCACGGTTTGGGTCTAAGGTTACGTTGAGTTTGATGTTGAAAGTCTTGGGAGCTTCATGGCCAAGCAAGGAGGTGGTTGAGATTGTTTGTTGTTGTGCCATTTGCATAAAGCATTGGAGTAGTTGATGGGGGAGGTTCGACAAAGGGGAGATCGCCCGAGAGTACGGTGATCTGGCCATCCACGGTAGGTCACCCAAGGTTTGGTGACCGAGGCCCCCCGTGATGAGGCATCCACGGTTTGATGCGTTGGCTATCCATGGGGTTCACCCAAGGTTTGGTAAACTGCCGGTGTTTGTGCTTTTATGGCCAATACGGATATGTAACTCCAAAGTCGTTCATCCTGAGTTAGTTTGGATCCACATGCATAGTTGGAGTAGCGGAGTAGTTGATGCATTGCATAGCATAGCATACTTGGTTGTTATGATACTGTTGGATGTTGATGTATGCTTATGTGTATGTTTACCTTGCGTGCTATTCCCCCGCTGTTTATATGATTACATGAATCTTACTCCCTGTATTGTTTGTGTTTGGCCTGATTGGCATTTTCAGAGGATGACGAGCAGCCCGGAGAGGAGTGACTCTGAGGAGCCGCCACTCATAGTTAGGGCCTATTTATGTTTAGTTGTTCCTTTTGTATTCCGAGGATGTAATTTTCCGGAACGGTTATACCAGCTCTAAGTTGTGACATCGGGGTTGGATAGTTGTTACTTCATGTTTTATCATTTATGAACTTGGTTTATTTTCCGCGTTGTAACTGGTTCATGTGGGACTTTTCTACCCATGGATAATTGTTTTAAACTTATTAAATGAGTGAATGTTTTTATTATTAAATTATTTATATTAATTGCCTTTTAACATGCTGGGTAGAAGGGTGTCACATTTAGTGGTATCAGAGCAGTTCGACCTTGTTCGGACGTGGTATGAGTCTGTTGTGAGTCTGTTGTGTGACTCTTGTGTGAATTGTCTATACTTGTATAGATAATGATGTTTTAAGTTAGTTGCCTGTAGCTTTTACTCGATTAAGTTTTTGTATTAAGAGTTGTGTTGGACTTGTACAGGAACTAATGGCCGGTAGAGGATGCAACGATCAGGCGATCGCGGACGCATTGGCACTTCTGGCCAATGCTATCGGGCAGGTTAACCCTAACAACGGTGGGCCAGCTGAGTTCCAAGGACTGGATAAGTTCCAGAGGAACAACCCTCCGTCGTTCAAGGGCGCGTACGATCCGGAAGGAGCTTTGTTGTGGCTGAGGGAGACAGAGAAGATCTTCCGAGCCATGGATTGCAACGATCAGCAGAAGCTCATCTTTGCTACCTTCATGCTGACCGAGGAGGCTGAGCATTGGTGGGATAACTGCAGGCAGAGGATGCAGGCTGAGGGCACAGCGGTTACATGGGCTGTGTTCAGGCAGAGGTTTCTGGAGAAGTATTTTCCAGCGGATATCAGGGACAAAAAGGAGATGGAATTCTTGTCTTTGAGGCAGGGGTCGCTGTCAGTCGGTGACTATGCGGCCAAGTTTGAGGAGCTGGCTAGGTACTACACTCCCTACCAGCATGAGACGGATGACCGTTCGAAGTGTGTGAAGTTTGAGGCTGGACTCCGACCTGAGATCAAGCAGGCCATCAGCTACCAGGAGATTAGAGTCTTCCCTATTCTGGTCAACAAGTGCAGGATATATGAGGATGCCAGCCAGTTCAGAGTTGCCAGTTCTAGAGGGTCAGATAGCCAGAGTGGCAAGAGGACTGATCAGAGGGACAAGGGTAAGCAGAGGTATGCTCCGACCGGCAGAGATTTCAAGCAGAGTGGTAAGAAGCCACAGTTTCAACAGGATGGGTTTAGAGGCGGGTTCTCTAACGTCACTAGGCCTATGAGGTGTGGCAAGTGTGGTGCTACGGATCACTACTCGTCTCAGTGCAAGGAGACGCAAGTGATCTTCTTCAGATGCGGCAAGCCAGGACACATCAGCCGAGAGTGTGAAGGAGCCAAGGCCGAGCCTCCCAGCGCCGGTAAGAATCAGAAGTCTCAGGCCAACCGACTGAAGACCACTGGTAGAGTCTTTACTCTTAGTGGAGCTGAAGCCTCCGAGTCTGATGACTTGATTCAAGGTACATGTCTTATTAATGGAACTCAATTAACTGTGTTGTATGATTCGGTGCTACTCACCCATTTATATCGCATGATAGGGTCAAGAGTCTTGAGTTGCCTGTTGTTTTCCTTGAGTATGATTTGTTGGTTTCTACACCTACAAATAAACCTGTTTCTACTTCTTATGCATGCAAGAACTGTCATATAGTTATAAATGATAGGACATTCATTGCTGATCTTGTATGCTTGCCTTTGAAAGACCTGGATTTTATTCTGGGCATGGACTGGTTATCTTCCAACCATGTCCTTTTGAATTGTTTTGACAAAACCCTGATTTTTGGAACTCCCAAGGAGTCTAAGAATCCGGACCTTTTCTCTGCCAGCCAAGTTCAAGCTTCGATGAAAGACGAAGCCCAAGTATACATGATGTTAGCTTCCCTGGAAGTAGAGAGCAGCCCTCCTGATGTCGCCAGCTTGCCTGTTGTGCGAGAATTTCCTGAAGTGTTTCCAGGGGATGTTTATAACTTACCCCCAGAGAGAGATGTTGAGTTTACCATAGACTTAGTGCCTGGCACCGGGGCAATCTCCATAGCACCCTATAGAATGTCTCCTCTAGAGCTAGCTAAGTTGAAAGAACAGTTAGAGGACCTGATGAAGAAGCAGTTCATTAGGCCGAGTGTGTCTCCATGGGGAGCACCTGTGTTATTGGTGAAGAAGAAGGAGGGTAGTATGAGGTTGTGTGTCGACTTTCGACAGCTCAACAAGGTGACCATAAAGAATCGGTATCCTCTCCCTAGGATTGATGATCTTATGGACCAGTTGATGGGCGCTTGCGTCTTTTCAAAGATAGATTTGAGGTCAGGGTACCATCAGATTCGGGTTAAGTCTGAGGACATCCCGAAGACAGCGTTTAGGACGCGATATGGTCACTATGAGTACTTGGTTATGCCTTTCGGTGTGACCAATGCTCCTGCGGTCTTCATGGATTACATGAACAAGACCTTTCACCCTTACTTGGATAAGTTTGTGGTAGTGTTTATAGATGACATCTTAGTGTACTCCAAGAGTAAGGAGGAACATGAGGAACACCTGAGGGTTGTCTTGCAGACCCTTAAGGAGAAGCAGTTGTATGCTAAGTTGTCTAAGTGTGAGTTCTGGTTAGAGGAAGTGAGCTTCTTAGGACATGTCATCTCTAAGGGTGGCATAGCAGTGGACCCAGCTAAGGTAGAGACGGTGCTCCAGTGGGAATCGCCAAAGTCTGTAACCGAGATTAGGAGTTTCTTGGGGTTAGCCGGGTACTATAGGCGGTTTATAGAAGGTTTCTCTAAGATAGCTTTACCCTTAACCCATCTCACCAAGAAGGGACAGTTGTTTGTGTGGGACTCTAGGTGTGAAGAGAGTTTCCAAACCCTTAAGAATAGGTTGACATCAGCACCAGTGTTAGTTTTGCCAGATCCTAGTGAACCCTTCGTAGTTTACTGCGATGCTTCTAAGCAAGGGTTGGGTGGTGTGTTGATGCAGAATGGTAAGGTAGTAGCTTATGCTTCTAGGCAGTTGAAAACCCATGAGAAGAACTACCCCTACCCATGACCTAGAGCTAGGAGCTGTGGTGTTTGCCTTAAAGATTTGGAGGCATTACCTGTATGGAGCGAGGTTTGAAGTTTTTAGTGATCACAAGAGTTTAAAGTATCTCTTTGATCAAAAGGAGTTGAACATGAGGCAGCGTAGGTGGATGGAGTTTTTAAAGGACTATGACTTCGAGCTGACCTATCACCCGGGAAAGGCCAATGTGGTGGCCGATGGCTTGAGTAGGAAAACCCTGCATGTCTCCGCTTTGATGGTTAGGGAGATGGATTTGATTGAGGAGTTTAGAGACCTTAGTCTAGCTTGTGAGTTTACCCCTAAAAGTATTAGGCTTGGTACCTTGAAGGTTACCAACAGTTTGATGGATCAGATTAGAGAGGGTCAGAAGTTAGACAAGTTTCTCTTAGACCAGCGAGAGTTGCTCGCTCAGGGTAGAGACCTCAGTTTTAAGGATGGCAGTGATGGCATCTTGAGGTTTAAGGATAGAGTTTGTGTGCCTGATGTTCCTGAGCTTAGGAATTTGATCTTAGAAGAAGGTCATAGGAGTGGATTGAGTGTGCACCCAGGTGCCACTAAGATGTATCAGGACCTTAAGAGGATGTTTTGGTGGCCTAGGATGAAAAAGGATGTAGCTGAGTTTGTGTATGCGTGCCTAGTTTGTCAGAAGGCTAAGATAGAGCATCAAAGGCCTTCGGGTAAGTTGCAACCTTTGAGTATCCAAGAGTGGAAATGGGATAGCATCTCCATGGATTTTGTGTCTGGACTCCCTAGGACTCCAGCTGGTTTTGAGGCTATATGGGTTTGTTGTGGATAGACTGACTAAGTCTGCCCATTTCATTCCGATGAACATGGAGTATCCATTGGAGAAGTTAGCTAAGCTGTACATCAAAGAGATAGTTAGGCTTCATGGTGTACCCTCTAGAATAGTTTCAGATAGAGACCCGAGGTTTACCTCTAGGTTTTGGAATAGTTTGCAAGAGGCTTTAGGGACAAAGCTTAGGCTTAGTTCAGCTTACCACCCACAGACTGATGGGCAGTCTGAGCGGACCATCCAGTCCTTAGAGGACTTGTTGAGGGCTTGTGTGTTAGAACAGTCAGGAAGTTGGGACAAGTTTTTGTCCCTGATAGAGTTCACCTACAACAACAGCTTCCATTCCAGCATTGGGATGGCCCCTTATGAAGCCCTGTATGGGAGGAGATGTAGGACACCCTTGTGTTGGAGTGAACCTAGTGATAGTGTGGTGCTAGGGCCAGAGATAGTCCAGGAAACAACATAAAAGATCAGGTTAGTTCAGGAAAAGATGAGAGTTGCACAGAGTAGGCAGAAGAGCTACCATGATAAAAGGAGGAAGGCGCTCGAATTCCAGGAAGGTGATCATGTATTCTTGAGAGTTACCCCGACGACTGGGGTAGGTAGAGTGGTGAAGGCGAGGAAACTTACTCCGAGGTTCATTGGTCCTTACCAAATTCCTTAAAAGAGTCGGCGAAGTCGCCTATCAAATAGCCTTGCCACCGTTCTTGTCAAATCTCCACAATGTTTTTTCATGTGTCTCCAACTCAGGAAGTACATTCATGACCTAGTCACGTGACTAGTTCCCGATACAATACAGTTTAAAAGAGAACTTGACATTGAGTGTGTTACCCCTTCGAGTCGAGATAGGAGGGTGAAGCACTAAAGGCAAAGAGATTCCTTTGGTTAAAGTAGTTTGGGAGCGGGGCAACTGAGGAAAGCGCTACCTGGGAGCTCGAGAGTCAGATGATGGAGGCGTATCCACATCTTTTCGTTTGAGGTACGTAGAAATTCGAGGACGAAATTTTATAAGGGGGGTGGAATTGTAACACCCCAGTTTTTCTTTAAAATGTTTTTATTAATGTTAGTTTTATTATTTTAAAATGTTGGTTAGGGCTTAGTGGGATTTTAGCCTAAAAGTCCCTTTCTGGTACATGAGCACGCTCGTGCTCATCAGCCAGCAAGCCCGTGCTTACAAGTCAGAAGCGTGTCTCTGATTTTAAGTTGAGCACGACCGTGCTCAATAGTAAGCACGCCCGTGCTCAATACGTGGACCGCGTCTCGCTGACGCTAAGTGGAGCACGACCGTGCTCAAGGAGAAGCACGACCGTGCTCAAGTCCGAGCTTTATAATCGTGAGCAGAACCCGAGGGTGACGTAAAAACCCTATTTCTGTTTTGGCAGCCGTCACTAGTTTCGGCCAGAGTGATCTTTTTCCCTATTCCTCTTCGTCCATTGCCATAGTGGAGTTGTGGAAGCTAGTTGGGAAGCTTAGTGCGTTGGGTTGGTGTTAAGGTAATGGTCCCTCTTCCTTTGTCAGTTTCCTTTCATTTTAATGAGAGATACTGATTAAATTGTGTTTCTGATCAACAAGGCTTAGTACGGAGGGAGCCACTTGAGGATTCGGGACCAGTTCGTCGTTGGGAACCGTCAGTAGAGCAACCTTCAATCCAGGTATGGGGAGAAGTGGGATTGTATTCATTAGGCAGTGGGTAGTGTAAGGTAACGGGGTTTCCCATGACCCGGTGTCGTTGTATGCATATGATTATGATGTTTTAATTGGTATATGGCTGTTTCTGATTTATATGTCCATAAATGTGTATTTTATGTTCATGAGGATTGTGCCATGTTTATGATGCTATGAAAATAATTGTTATTGACATATGCTGGTTGAATGGTTGATGACTGATTATGTTTGTTGAAATGATGAGTTTTGGCCCCTAAAACACGTTGTTAATAACTAGGAATAATCAGTTAAGAACTTAGGTTTTTGGCTAATAATCTGGTTTCTGTCCCTGCCCAGAACAGTGCAGTCGTGCATTGAGCACGACCGTGCTGAACAGGGAGCACGACCGTGCTCCCACTTAAATTCTGGAAAATGGCCGCGCTGCTCAGCACGGCCAAGCAGGTCAAACAGCACGATCGTGCTGCTGAGCACGACCGTGCTGAGTGTGAAGCACGACCGTGCTTCACTTAAAAGGGCAGCACGCCCTCACGTGTCCAAGCACGACCGTGCTAGGTCTAAGCACGACCGTGCTGACCCCCTGGACAGTAATCAATTAAAGGACTTAAGGGGTTTTAACCCCATTCCCCTATGATGATAAGTTGAGATAATAATCAAAGATAAAGATTAGACAACTGGTTATTAATTATATAAGATAATTAGATAATCAAATGTTAAGTCGGTATCCGTTGGGTTACCGCACGTTGATAAGTTGAAGTCTTGGGTGCTTATAGACCCAAGCACGTTGAGTTGAACCTTGGTGCTTATTGGCCAAGGGAGCCTTGACCCCACGGTTTGGGTCTAAGGTTACGTTGAGTTTGATGTTGAAAGTCTTGGGAGCTTCATGGCCCAAGCAAGGAGGTGGTTGAGATTGTTTGTTGTTGTGCCATTTGCATAAAGCATTGGAGTAGTTGATGGGGGAGGTTCGACAAAGGGGAGATCGCCCGAGAGTACGGTGATCTGGCCATCCACGGTAGGTCACCCAAGGTTTGGTGACCGAGGCCCCCCGTGATGAGGCATCCACGGTTTGATGCGTTGGCTATCCATGGGGTTCACCCAAGGTTTGGTGAACTGCCGGTGTTGGTGCTTTTATGGCCAATACGGATATGTAACTCCAAAGTCGTTCATCCTGAGTTAGTTTGGATCCACATGCATAGTTGGAGTAGCGGAGTAGTTGATGCATTGCATAGCATAGCATACTTGGTTGTTATGATACTGTTGGATGTTGATGTATGCTTATGTGTATGTTTACCTTGCGTACTATTCCCCTGCTGTTTATATGATTACATGAATCTTACTCCCTGTATTGTTTGTGTTTGGCCTGATTGGCATTTGCAGAGGATGACGAGCAGCCCGGAGAGGAGTGACTCTGAGGAGCCGCCACTCATAGTTAGGGTTTTATGTTTAGTTTTGTTTTTTGTATTCCGAGGATTTATTTCCGGAACGGTTATACCAGCTCTGAATTGTGACATCGGGGTTGGGTTATTTATTATGTTTTTATTTTAAACTTGTTTATTTTCCGCGTTGTAAACGGTTCATGTGGGACTTTTCTACCCATGGACAATTGTTTTAAATTCAGTTAAATGCATGTTTTTATTATTAATTTTTTATATTAATTGCCTTATAACATGCGGGTAGAAGGGTGTCACATTTAGTGCGCGACGACAGCCTTGACGGCGGTGGACGATAGGCGACCGGGCATGGCAGATGTGGTCTTGGGGTCTAGATCTGAGTTTACAAGTTCCAAATCACGACTTCCCCTTACAAACCACCATGCTTCCGGCGGTGCATGGACGGTGACTGGGCAAGGGAGAAGCCGGCTTCTCAAGGTGCGACGATGATCTTCCTCTCCTGCGACGACTGTTCAAGAACGGCGATGGGCAAGCAGATCGGGGATTTTCAAGTTCAAATTTTTTTTATTATGTTTTTTATATTTTTCTGATATTATATATCTGGGTGTCAAAATTTCTTCATTCAATCTTGCTTCAATTTTTTTTCCTGAGATCATGTTTGGTTAAATTTCATGTTCATCTTCTTCTTCTGATTTTCATCAATTCAGTTTTGTTTCCCTCTTATTTTGGTTGCAGTTGCTAATATTTGAGCATTATAATAAAGCTATGGAACCGTTCCTTGGATAAGGAACGATCCTTAAAAATAAGGAACCCACAGTGCCAAGTCAGTCTCCTCTAATGGCAAATTTTTTTAAGACACGGTTCCTTAGCTTAAGGAACCTGCTAAGGAACCATGGATGGAGTTGCTCTAAGATCTTAGTTTTTGGAACTCATGTGGAGTCTAAGGATCCTAGGTTTCTCTCTGTCAACCAAGTTAAGGCTTCTATGAAAAGAGGCCCATGTTTTCATGATGCTATCTTCCCTGGAAGTAGAGAGCCCTCCTGATGTTGGAAGTGTTCCTGTTATGCGGGAATTTCCTGAAGTGTTTATATCTTGCCTCCTGAGAGAGATGTTGAGTTCACCATAGATTTAGTGTCTGGCACCGGGCCAATATCCATAGCGCCCTATAGAATGTCTCCTCTAGAGCTAGCTGAGCTAAAGAAACAGATAGAGGACCTGATCCAGAAGCAGTTTATTAGGCCTAGCGTATCCCTATGGGGAGCACAAGTGTTGTTGGTGAAGAAGAAAGACGGTAGCATGAGGTTGTGTGTCGACTATCGACAGCTCAACAAAGTGACCATTAAGAATCGGTATCACCTCCCTAGGATTGATGACCTTATGGACTAGTTGATAGGAGCTTGTGTCTTTTCTAAGATAGATTTGAGGTCGGGGTACCATCAGATTCGGGTTAAATTTGAGGACATCTCGAAGACAGCGTTTAGGTCGCGTTATGGTCACGATGAGTATTTAGTTATGCCCTTTGGTGACTAATGCTCCTGATGTGTTCATGGACTACATGAACAAGACCTTTCACCCTTACTTGGATAAGTTTGTGGTGGTTTTCATAGATGACATCTTAGTATACTCCAATACCAGGGAGGAACATGAGGAACACTTGAGGGTTGTCTTGCAGACCCTTAGGGCCAAACTTTGGTTCTACTACTTAAATGAAGTTTTCCTACAGTATGCAATTTTATTTTACCTATAAACATTGTTGGAAAAGAGTTTTGTCAAAATCACAATTTGACCATGTTAGTCACTAATTTAGGCCTAAAACTCTTAGTTTTCATCTTAAGGGTCTAAATTGAGCTATATTTGTCTAACTGTCCTGATTTTTGGTACACACCTAGAATTTGACATTTCAAAATTGTAGAAACAAACGCCATGTCAATATCATTTTTCAATTGAAAGTTATGCATGTTCAAAGTTAGGCTTAAAATGATCATTTGAAAACTGCTGCTCAAGGTGGTGATTTCGATTTGCTTATTATACGGCCTTGAAACATGACATGCAACTCTATATCGGGTTTGAAAAGTTGTAGGAACACTAATCATCAAAGTCTTACTTCATTTGACACTCTTAGTATGGTGTAGGCCTAATTTTAGGTATTATTTTGCTTTAGTGGAAATTTCAAGTTATATTGAACCAATGAACTTCATATTCAATATCCAAGCTTAATTTAGTAGTATAAAACTATGGGAGATAACCTCACTTCAAAATTTAAAAATGGTTTGAAAGCTGTCTCATTATGCTCCCTTTATGCTTTATTTAAGTTGAAATTTGGAACCTAAGGGCCAAACTTTGGTTCTACTACTTTAATGAAGTTCTCCTATGGTATGCAAGTTAATTTTTACCTATAAACACTTTTGGAAAAGAGTTTTGTGCAGTTTTACATCAAAATCACAATTTGATCATGTAAGTCACAAACTTAGTTCTAAAACTACTGCTCAAGGTGGTGATTTCGAGTTCTGCTTATTATATGGCCATGAAACTCAAGTTTGAAAAGTTGTAGGGACATTAATCATCAATATCTTACTTCAGTTGACACTTTTAGTATGGTGTATGCCTATTTTTAGGCATTATTTTGCATTTTTGATGCAATTTCAAGTTACAATTTCATTGTTTTATAATTTGTAATGTATCTTCTTCAGTGAGATTATGTATTCATCACATAGCATTAGAGAAGGTAGTAGGGAATATGGTTTAGTTTATGGCTTTGTTAAGTAAAAGCACAATAGTGGGTTTATTTTGATTTTTCTTTTGTCAAGTGCAAAGTGTAATAAAGCATACTGATTTCGAGTTCTGCTTATTATATGGCCATGAAACTTGACATACAACTCTATATCCAGTTTGAAAAGTTGTAGAGACATTAATCATCAATGTCTTACTTTCAGTTGGCACTTTTAGTATGGTGTATGCCTAATTTTAGGCATTATTTTGCTTTTCTGTGGCAATTTCAAGTTACAATTTCACTGTTTTATAATTTTTAATGTATCTTCTTCGGTGAGAATATGTATTCATCACATAGCATTAGAGAAGGTTGTAGGAAATATGGTTTAGTTCATGGCTATGTTAAGTAAAAGCACAATAGCGGGTTTATTTTGATTTTTCTTTTGCTAAGTGCAAAGTGTAATAAAGCATACAAACAATTTTATGTATATGATTTTAAATTTCCCATGAATCTAACTATTTTGTTTTTGTTGATTGTGCAGTATGTGATTCTATATTGAAGTAGGGTGTGATCCAGTTAACATACTCTACTATTGGGACATGGTCGCACTTCCCATTGGACTGGAAATTTTTCAGAATGAAAATTTCCTCCTCTCATCTGTCAAGCTTATTGATAATTTCGATGCAGAATATCATGTCATTGCAAATAATGACACTGTGTTTACATTTGTCAAATTTTATTCTCTCAGTTAATTACATATGGCTAATTATATATAACTAGAGTAAATGACGCGTGCCATGCACGGGGAATATGCTATTTTTTTAGTATTTCATTGAAAAATATGTGATTGTTGATTTCACATTTTTAGTTTAAAATTTTGTTGGGGAATTATACACCTCAAATTATTGATTTATGAGGTTAATTATGCAGAAATATTTGAAAAAAAATTGTTTTTAAAAATATAAAAGATAAATCCTCATATAATTTAATTATAAATATTTTTAAATCTATTTGGTTTATAAACATTCTCTCTTAAAAAATTATTTGTTTTTTTATTCTTTTCCATATAAGTTAATCATTATTTGAAATCATATTTATCTATCATATTTTATCTTTTCTCTTCAAAATATATTTGATTTATTTATCCTCCTATCCCCATGCAGGTGAACTATTTCTAGAAAATATACTTATATATCATATTATTAATTTATTTTCTTTTAAAAATCTATTTAATTTATTTATCTTTTTTCCCATGCAAGTTAACCATTTATAGAACATTCACTAGTGCAGAAAAGGGATTTCACATCGGTTATTTTTGGCTTTTCACATCGGTTTTCAAACTGATGTTGAAACGTCCGATGTGGTTTATTGCCACTTTTCACATCGGATTTAAAACCGATGTCAAAAATTCAGTTTCAGCATTGACAATGTAACCTGTTCAGCACTTTTCACATTGGTTTCTGTAACTTTCCACATCGATTATTTTAAAAACCGATGTTAAAACCCATATTTCCACATCGGTTTTGATAATAACCGATGTGGAAAGTTAGGTTATCACATCGGTTTTTATAAAAACCGATGTGGAAAGTACTTTTTTTTTTTTTTTAAAACCCTCCCTTTACAGTAGTGACATCTTTTTACAGACACTTAAAACTAAATCACACCTGAGTAACTCTCTCAACAAGGCAGTCATCGGCATAGGTCCCTTTATGAGTGCAGAGTATTCTCTCAAATCGGGGATCCTTTGCAATCCTTTCATGTATAACAAGGATAAATTAATACACCAAGAAGCTGAAATTCGAATAAAACAGATAATATAATTTCTTTCTCTACCATAACAAGAGATGCCCTATATGACAAATATGACTAAAATAGTAGCAGACAGCAAAGACATTTAGGGGAGTCCCACGTGTACTAGAGATCCATGTGTCTATTTTTAATAGATAGGTATTTTAAAGGAGAAATATACAAGGGATCTGTTTTTACCAACCTAAAATTTGATTAATAAAGCACATAGTGAAGAAGAAAACTAACAAAAAGCAAGGACAGGCACAGCAGCCAAATGTAACACTGGTTTTTTACATGTAGATCACGAGTGTATGAGAACATAAACCAATAATATCAAGGCATGAGACATAACACCAACCTTCGAGCTACACGATATTTCTGGCCTAACTTCTCCAATTCTGCCATCACACAGTCCGTGATACAAGGGGTGCCTGAAAATCCCAAATATCAATAGAACAAGGGAAAGAATGAAATATGGGATGATTGATTCAAATACACAATGCCCCATATCAAGGACTAGCTATTAAATCCAGGCAAATGCGATCAGAACATATCTAAATCTTGATCGGAACTCTCATCAATCAAGTAAATTTATACATGACATTCATAAATTATGACAAGGAACAACTACTTCAAACTCACATTTTGCGTATAAGCAGTCCATCATTCCTATAGTCACCTCCACAAAATGGTTACTAAACTTCACAGCATACGCCTAAAATATCTTTCTATTTAAAATGAACAGAGCATATGAGAATTACTTGGGAAGCATATGAGATTTAGCTAGCATGCTGAAACTGTATTCATAGCAAAAAATCAGATGTATTTGGCAGCTCTGGCAGCCAAGTAGGCACAGGGCAGTCAGGGCTTAAAGAATCCTCCATGCAACTCAAACCATTTCTTCAAAATGAAAAAGGCTACTATAGTAGCCACGATGCAAAGCCAAAACTATCAAATCAACACAATCATGCATTACAACTGAGACTCATCACACGTTATCAGCCAACACAACATAATCTCAAGCATAGCAAAGCTGATAAATGCATAAACACAAGCTATCCAATCAAAGGCATCACCAGCAACAAAATATCCAAATAACTTTTCAAATTTAACTAGCTGACAAAATTTCAAATTACTTATGACATGTCATGGTTCAACTGAGGTGATAAGCCAAGGGCTTGATGTAGTTTCCTCTAGCTCACCAACAAATCAAATAAAACCAGACATTATTACTCAGAAAGCAAATAACATTTAAAATCTGACATGTAATCAAACACTATATAGGCAATCAATTAAGCATTGAGAAATTCTCTTTGAATCACAACAAAACTCAGATTGTATATCAAATATAGATAGAGATGAGAGGAAGAAAACAGAGAGTAGAGAAAAGGGAAGAAGGAGTTCATCCGAATGGAAAGAGGTGGAAACCACCACGGACGGTGGTCAGAAGTCCTTACCTGCGGCTGTGACGGCGACACAACGGAGGTGGAGGAAAGTATATGGAGGTGGAGGTTGTAAGGGAATCCCACACGGTGCACCCGCACGCACCGGATTACTCCTCGGTGGAGAGGCTCGTCCGTGAATCAATGGCGGCGGTAACGGTGGTGAAGGGGAAAGAAGAAGAAAAAGAGAAGAAGAAGAAGAAGAAGAAGAAGAAGAAGAAGAAGAGGGAATTAGGGTTTCGGAGAAGGAGCTTCTGAAAGCCGTGGTGGATAACCCGCCGGCGATTTTCTCTCACGCCGCAACCGAGTTAGGGCACCGAATCAACCACTTCAACTCGGGATCCTCTGAGGAATCGGTGATCATCGCCGCGAGCCCCGGGACTCCGTTACCGTTCACGGTTCGCCCCACGTGCTTCTCTTCATCCTCGTCCTCCTCGTCCTCCTCGATCGAAATCAGCGAGATCGAAATTCAAAACCCTAGCAGCGCAATCTCCGAAGAAGAAAACAAATTGCGAGCGAAATTGACGAGCAACGAGGTTTTTGAGCAAGAATAAGGCTTGCTTTCTCTCAGGAGCATCACGAGGAACAGGGAAGAAGCTAGGGTGAGATGCTTTTGGAAGAAGGGAGGGAATGAATTAGAAGCAGATAGAAATTTACACATCGGTTAACATAGAAACCAATGTTTTTTCCTTAACTTTTCCACAGCGGTTTTAGAAACAAACCGATGTTAAAACTTTTCCACATCATTTCTAAAGAAAACCGATGTTAAAAGTTATATTAGTATTTTTTCTATTTTTCTTATTCAGTTTTCCACATCGATTTATAAAAAACCAATGTTAAAACATAAAACTTTTCACATCGGTTATATAAAAAAACCGATGTGTTAAAATTACGAATTTTTAAAATTTTATTTTTGGTTCAATTTTCAACATCGGTTTTATAAAAACCGATGTTAAAATGTTTATAACATCGGTTTATTTTAGAACCGATGTTAAAAGTCTTCAATTTAATTTCAAAAATGCCACCGCCTCCTTTTTCACATCGGTTTTCAGTAAACCGATGTTAAAACCCCGATGTTAAAAACATATTTCGCACTAGTGATTTATATATTTATCATTTTTTCTTCTCTCTTTAAAATCTATTTGATTTATTTCTTCTCTTTTCCTGTAGAAGTTAACCAATTTTAGAAAATATTTTTATCTATCATAATATATTTCTTCAACTCACTTGAAAATCTATTTGATTTATTTCTCCCCTTTGCCCGGTGCAAATTAACCATTTTAAAAAATTATATTTATCTATTGTATCATTTTTTTATTCTCTCTTGAAAATATTTTTGATTTATTTCTACTCTTTTTCCGATAAATTGAACCATTTTTAGAAAATGTATTTTTTTATAATATTATTTTTTCTACTCTCTTAAATATATATTTGATTTATTTCTCCCTTTGCCTTGTGCAAGCTAACAATTTTTTATAAAATATATTTTTGTTTTATATTATTTTTATTCTCTCTTGCAAATATATTTGATTTATTTATTCTATTTTCCCATGCAAGTTAGCAGTTTTTAGAAAATATATTTATCTATCGTACTTTTTATTTTCTCTTGAAAATCTATTTGATTTATTTCTCCTCTTTCCTTGTGCAAATTAATCATTTTTGTAAAAATATATTTATTTATCATATTATTATATGTATTATTTCTCGAAAATCTATTTGATTTATTTCTCATATTTTCCGGTGCATGTTAACCATTTTATAAAATATATTTATATATCATATTATTAATTTTATTTTCTCTTGAAAATTTATTTGATTTATTTATTATCTTTCCGATGTAAGTTAACCATTTTTAGAAAATATATTTATCTATAATATTATTTTAAAAAATATTATTAATTGATTTAAATAATATTACTAATTGATTTGTGCTCTTGAGTTTTATTATTGGATTTGCATTGAATGATGTTTTTCTAAGAGGATGACACATAGCATAGAATTCAATGAGGTTATTCCTAAATATACATACTAATAATATTATTAATTGATCTGTGCCCTTGATTTTTTATTGGATTTGTATTAAATGTGGTTTTTCTAAGAGGATGACACATAGCATAGAATTCAATGAGGTTATTCATAAATTATATACTATAGATAATATTATTAATTGATTTGTGCCCTTGAGTTTTATTATTAGATTTGTATTAAATGATGTTTTTTCTAAGAGGATGACACATAGCATAGAATTCAATGAGGTTGTTCATAAATGTATATATGTATATACTATAGATATGAATTCAAGATATTAATTTTTAATGCTTTTGGACATTTATTTTAAGATATACCTAGAATCATTTCAGTTAAAATGTAAAATAACAATTACAATTAAAAATTGGATTATATATTATAACAATCCATTTTGAAGAAATTTTAAGGTTTTGTACATTTAGGAGTAATTTGTTTTCTGTTTAAGAGGAAAATCAAACAAAAAAAAACTAATAATATAACTTAATGTGCATTGTCATTGTAAAAGAGTTAACATTGATATCAAATTAAATTTTGACAAAATTTATATTATTATTATTATTATTATTTATTATTACTATTATTATTATTATTATTATTATTATTATTATTTATCTCACTTATATTACAATAAAAGCATAGATGTCAAAATTTTAGTGATTGTTAGTGTAAAATTTACAATAACAAGTCAAACTACTTTAATCCATATTAAAAAAATGTAACATTATTTTTAACATTAATAAAATATCTAGGTTAAAGTAATGTTTTGGTCCCTATACGTGATACTGATTTTCAATTTGGTCCCTATACTTAAAAAGTTATCAATTTGGTCCCTATAAGTGACACTGGTTTTCAATTTGGTCCCTATACGTAAAAAGTTATCAATTTGGTCCCTATACGTGACACTGGTTTTCAATTTGGTCCTCACCGCTAATTGGTCCCGATATAAGAGGACCAAATTACAAATTATTGTCACATGTAGGGACCAATTCAACAAAAAAAAAATTGAAATCGGTCCCTACATGTGACAATTATTTTCAATTTGATCCCTACATGTGATAATAATTTGCAATTTGGTCACTCTTATATAGGGACCAATAGCGGTGAGGACCAAATTGAAAACCAGTGTCACATATAGGGACCAAATTGATAATCAGTGTCACGTATAGGAACCAAATGAATCAGTGTCACGTATAGGAACCAAATTGAAAATCAGTGTCACGTATAGGGACTAAATTGATAACTTTTTACGTATAGGGACCAAATTGAAAATCAGTGTCACGTATAGGGACCAAATTGATAACTTTTTACGTATAGGGACCAAATTGAAAATCAGTGTCACGTATAGGGACCAAAACATTACTTTAACCAAATATCTATTAAAGTAGTATCCACAATCAGTATAAAAACATCTATACTGACATTCACTAATATTTTGATAGGCATGCTTTTGACTGCATTAAAAAATTAATCAATGACTTGGTTATCTAAAGTCTAGTTGTACTCGCAACATTAAAAATACAGAAATGTTTCCGTGACACAGATCCTTACACTTACACCGTATAGTGCCGCACAGGCCGCACTGTGCGGCACTGTAGCGTTTTTTTTTTTTTTTTTATTATTATAAAAGTTTTGGATTTTTTTAAATGTTATTTTTTTATAAATAAATTTTTTGGTTAAGTATCTGTAAATATCTAGTGAATTATGTACAAATATCTGGTTAATTCAGTTTATTATATATCTGTTAATGGGTTTTTTTGAGAAATAAATTTTTTGGTTAAGTATGTGCAAATATCTGGTGAATCATGTACAAATATCTGGTGAATTCAGTTCATTTTCTGGTGAATGGGTTTTTTGAGAAATAAAAATTTTCGTTAAGTGGTGAATCATGTGCAAATATCTGGTGAATCATGTACAAATATCTGGTGAATTCAGTTCATTATCTGGTGAATGGGTTTTTTGAGAAATAAAATTTTTCGTTAAGTGGTGAATCATGTACAAATATCTGGTGAAGTCAGTTCATTATCTGGTGAATGGATTTTTTTTGAGAAATAAATTTTTGGTTAAGTACGTGCAAATATGTGGTAAATCATGTACAAATATCTGGTGAATTCAGTTCATTATCTGGTGAATGGGGTTTTTTGAGAAATAAATTTTTTCGTTAAGTGGTGAATCATATACAAATATCTGGTGAATTCAGTTCATTATCTGGTAAATACGTTTTTTTGAGAAATAATTTTTTTTGTTAAGTATGTGCAAATATCTGGTGAATCATGTACAAATATCTGGTGAATTCAATTCATTATCTAGTGAATGCGTGTTTTGAGAAATAAAATTTTTGTCGTTAAGTATGTGCAAATATCTGGTGAATTATGTACAAATATCTGGTGAATTCAATCCATTATCTGGTGAATGGATTTTTTTGAGTATGTACAAATATCTGGTGAATCATGTATAAATATCTGGTGAATTTAGTTCACTATCTGGTTAATGGATTTTTTTTATAAATAAAATTTTATTTTTTATAATAAAAAAAAAAACCGCTACAGTGCCGTACAATGCGGTACTATACGGTGTAAGCCGTATGGTGTACGATTGGTGTGTCATGGTATCAGCACTCTTAAAAATATGCCAAGTAAGAAATGCTAAAATGAGGTAGTTTTTAGTAAATTAGCAATAATAATAATAATAATTTTTTTTTTATAAAATATAAAAATCTTTTTTTATAATCCGTAATCAATAGATTCTTATTATGTATCTCTTATAAAATATAATTTTTTATTTCCATTGCCTTACCATATCAAATAATGATATTCTTTTTATTAACCATTAAAAAATGATTTTAATGAAAATTTACGTGTGCACTACACGGGTATATTACACTAGTTAAACTCAAAAAGTGCTTATATGGAATATGGAATAATATGGAATAGAAAGTGGTGAAAGTTGAAACCCAAAACGGCGGGAAAGCGAGGCATTATTGGCGGGAAACAATATAAAACGACCCCATTTATGATTTCATCATTCTTCGCATCCACACTCATCTATTTTCATTATCTCTCTCTTCTTTGACTTTCTCTCTCTAGGGTTCCGGAGATGTTCTCCAGCAGCACCCAATTCGATGCCAACTCCGCCTTCTCTGGCGGCGGTTTCGTGGCCTCTCAGTCCACACAGCTCAACGATTCATCTCCCGCACTGTCAAGAGTAATCCATCTTTCTCTTCTCTCTTATTTTTATTCTATTTTTTTTTTTTATCGTTTTTCTGCGAAAGAAAGCATCGAAAAAAAAAAGGCCAGGTGACAAAAAAAAAAGGGCTTTTGTTTTTCCCTTTGTAAGCTTGGGTTTGTGAAATACTTCGCAGTAGTAACTTTTTTACTCTAGTGTTTGGTTAGTTTTCTGTTTTTATATGTTTTTTTTTTACACATAATTAAAAAATGTGATATTATTTTTAACTTTGGTTTCCTTTTGTAATGGAAGGTAGCTCCAAACACTATGATTGATTCCGGTGGCATTTTTATAATCATTAGTAAAAATATATTAAAATGAAAATAGAAAACAATCATAACGCTCTCTAATTTCTAAACTAACTGGTTTTTCTGTTTTGATTGCTCCTTTAAAGAGCCGTGAAACTCAGGGTTTGATTCCGGTGACGGTGAAGCAGATAAATGAAGCCTCTCATTCTGGTGATGAAAAGTCCAGTTTTGCAATCAACGGTGTAGATCTGACTAATGTACGGCTCCTTCTTTATTGATTTAAGTTGTTATAGTTTGTTTATGTGTTTACTTTGTTAGAACATTGGTTCCTGTGGAAGATTAATGAATTCAGTTTTTTTTTCTCTGAATTGTCAATTAGGGAAAGTACTTTGACTTTCTCTAAAATTTAGCTTAATTACAGTTTGTATCATACATTTCCTCTCCTAAAATGATGGTGATTGAAATTATACTGGGGTGTCAAATATAATTAAGTACAAGGGAGTTTAGTGTAATTTACCCTTGTCAATTTTTCATGTTCTTGGAATGATTTAACTATTTTCTGATGAAGAATAGTATTGTCCTGCCACTTAGGTTTGAAATTTTAGAAAAGTTGTTCTGTTATAGTTTATCCACTTTAACATCTATTTTATATGTTTTTGGTTCAGGTAACCTTGGTTGGAATGGTGTTTGAGAAAGCTGAGAGAAACACTGATGTTAATTTTATTTTAGATGATGGAACTGGACGAATCAACTGCCGAAGATGGTATTTCATTCATCTAAGTGCTATGTTAAAGATATTAATATTAATATAAATGTGGTTGTCCTTGCTTGTATCTTTTTTATCATCATCATCATCATCATCATCATCATCATCGTCATCATTATTATTGTGTTGCTATTGCTTTTGTTATTATTTGATAGAAATATTTGGATTATTTATGGCCTTCTGGAAAAAATTTCCCAAAATTTGCTGTAAAATGTAGTCTGAATTTCATTTTGATTGTGGGTAATCAGGGTCAATGACACATTTGACACAAAGGAAATGGAAGAAATACAGTAAGTTCTTAAGATGCTAATGATTGGTAATATAAGAGTCTTGGGTTATGTTTCTTACATTCTCAAATTATTCAATGATAGGGATGGCATGTATGTTCGTGTTTATGGGCATCTGAAAAGCTTTCAAGGTGTAAGGCAACTTGTTGTCTTCTCTGTCAGGTATGTGTGCTAAGCCCTGTAACTTCAATTGTGCCCTAGTTGTTTATTTACTTAAATTTTTGTAGATTAGTTTGTTACTTGCAAAATGTAACTTTCTCTCTAGAATCTTGGATAAGATAGATTAATTAACACAAGTTAGATAATTGAAGGCTTACACAATGTGCCTAATTGAAGGCTTTATGGGAAAATTTAAAACAGGAAGGGTGGGGGAGGGGGGCGAAAAGTCAGAGGTTAGTAGTTCCAGAGCCCTAATACTTACCCAACAACTTATAGCCCCCGATGGCTGACAGGTGAGATCCTAAAGCAGTTCAGCCTGAGGCTTAGAACCATTAAATTTTAACAGGCGGTTGTCAAACTTGTTGACCTTACAGCATATGTGGTTTTGATTTTGGCCTTATGGATGATCTGATTGAATGCTTTCACAACATTAGTTTAAGTTGTGTGTTTTCTTAATTTCGAAGCAGGGTAGTTAATAGCGTGCGATCGCGTTGCTATCGCGGAGGGGCGGGGCGGAGCAGTCGGTGGCCGCTACTTGGATGGCGTGGCGGAGCGTTTTTTGGTAGCGGCGGTCGCGGCCGCTTTCGGGGCGGAAATCGCACCAAAAAGTGGTGAAGCGGGCGCTTTTGGGCCGCTTCTGTGTCACGGGTCGAATTTCTGTCTAGTCGAGCCATTTTCGGCTGATAACGAGCCATTTCCGGCCGAACCCAGTAGTCGGTGCCGTTGTTGGAGGTGTCACGCATGCTCTCCTGCGGCGGCTGCAAGCAGATCTAGGGTTTGTAGTACACTACGCGCGGCTGCTGCAAAGGAATTAGGTCATGCGGCTGCTGCAAACAGGAATTACATGCTTTTTCTCTACTCTTCCTATTTTACCCCACTTACACTTGGTAAATATCAATTTTACCCTCACTTATGCTCAGGAAATCTCTATTTTACCCTTGTTTTTTTTTCTATTTCTTACTCCCACTCTTTGCCCACCCACGTTCCTTTATGTTATGGGTTTGGTTGTTTCGCTGCTTCTCCCCTCTCTTCTCACTCTGCGTCTCCCCCTCTCTTCTCCCTCTGCTTCTCCCCCTCTTATCCTACTGCGTCCCCTCCTTCCTCCCTTGTCACTTTTCCCCACTTGCCTAAAATAGCGGCCATCCCGCTATGCGCTATCCTGCAATAGCGTTTTTGGGGTCAGCCGCTCCGCGCCGCTATCCGGGATTGATAACCCTATTTCTAAGTTAGCTGAGCTGATATTCATAAGTCTAAACATTGTTAATTTGTTATTAAATCCTAACATGGAACCAATAGACACATGATTTTTATATGTTCTTCATCCACTTTATTTCTGTGATTATATTAAGCATGAATTATAAAAAGTCTTTGGTTACAAACTGGCATATTTTGTTATGTGCTGGTTTGTCTGATGACTATGTTCTAATAGCATGTTTGGAGCCACTTCCAAATGCTTCAAAATCACTTTTAAAAGGGAGAAGCTACTCACATTAGCTTCTTCCATAAGTACTTCCAGCCCTTAAACTTTGTGTTAACAAATACACACTGATTCATTAACATTTTAAATTGAATGATAATTATTAACTTAGAATTTTCTTTGATCTGTCCTTGGTGATGGGTGTCCTTGTTGTCACCTTTGTGAAGGCTGCATTTGGATTTTCAAAGTTTTCCCCAATAATGACTTTTTGGTTTGAAGATTGGTGGTGTATCTGTTTGATGGATTTACATGTGAACGACAAAGCACTAGTGATACCTAGCTGTGGAAAAGTGATTTACCGGATTATGATCTATGCAGTTTTATTTACTTAGGAAAATGTAAAAAATTGGCAAATTAGCTAGTTTCATCTTCCTTATTTCATATTGTGGTGTTTCACAGGCTGGTGACAAATTTTGACGAGATCTCTTTTCACTTCATTGACTGCATTCATAACCACCTCCGCACCAAATTGAAGGTACACATGGTTCTCATATTCTACAGACTATTTTCTGTTAGACAATAGCATGGTGGCAGTGGATGCTGCATAAAATTTTTAGGAACTTGATAAATTGAGAATATTGTATAATCCATTTATAGGATTATTAGAAATGTTGAGAATATCGTGCCTTACTAAAGTTGGCCTACATGATAATTTAATATAATGCCTTTTCTTTCAATTGTTTTTTTTTTTTTTTTTGGGATTATAGGTGGAAGGAATCACTCCCGCACATCCTCCTTCATCAGCCTCATCTTTGCCTGTCAAAAATTCGTCAAATGGATCTCAGGCGCCATCATCAAATCCAGTATGAGATTTGATATGTCAGTTGCTGTAGTAGTTAGTTTAGTTTGATTGGATTGATGAAATAATTTTCGTCACCTCAGGTATATGCACAATATAGTGTGGATGGACTCAAAGATTGTGATAAACTGGTTATTGACTATTTGCAGCAGCATTCAGACATGTGAGTTATACATTGAAATTTTATATTTGTAATCGTTACCTTTTATTTAATAGTTTCAATAAATTTAAGATTGTTAAAGTCCAATCGCACAATAATATTTACACGAGTTATGATGCTATTGCTGAAAGATTTCAAACTTGGTTTTAAATTGCAGGTCGGATGAACGGGGAATACATGTTGATGAGCTTGCTCGAGAACTTAAGCTTCCAACGGACAAGATCTTGTAATCTCTTATTTTCATATTTATTTGTCTTGTTAGAGGCAGTCATTGCATTTGCTTATGAAGTAAGTTGAGCTGTTTTTGATGGCAGGTTGTCGCTGAAGACTCTTGGAGATGATGGTTTAGTATACTCCACGATAGATGACTTCCATTACAAACAAGCTTGATATTTTTAGTCATCTGAGGAATATAGCTGAGGATGGATATTAGGACCCTGAATCATTGATGCAGTTGGTGTTGGTCTATTGGTTTATAGGTTTCAAGAGGATGTAGATATGTTTCTGGATTGATGAATCTATCGTCTGCTCAAACCGGATGAAACCTTGCTGATCATACAGTGTAAATTTCTGAACGCTTAGTAGGTTATTTTGGAGTGTGGTCTAAAAAAATGTTATCTATAATTATTTTATTTTCATTTCTCGGCAATGTCTTTTTTTTTGAATTTTTAGATGGATTTTATTTTGATGCAAGTAAAAAAAAATGTTTTATATCGACTTTTCATCAAAATTAAGCACTTCAAACATAAGGAAAGGCAAATTTTTTTTGAATACTTGCTTTTGATGGTATATAAATTACAGAATGATGTGAATGTAAATTAGCTTCTTGTCGTATTTCGAGATAGGCCGAGTGGATGTGAGGGGTGCTAATTTATATGTTAAATATGAACGGTCAAATGATATATTGTCTTAGAAAATACTTTTGGATGAGTTAGATAACTCTATGCTGTCAGTTGCCTTTTTTTTTTTTTTGACTAAACAGTTTCCTGTTTCTAAAAATGATGAAAATGATCGTGGCTGTTATTTAACCCTTCGAGAATATAATAGTTACAACTTATGTGCTTTTTTTTTTTGACTTGGTATCATAGTCACGTGAGATACCGATGTCAAAAAATAGTCATGTGAGATACATACAAGCATGTGAGATTTTATTTTTAGGTTACAAAAAGTTTAGATTGGAGGAAGGTGTGATCCCTTTAAAAGCAAAGTGAATATCACTAATCTCAGTGATGATTTATAATGGAATTTACATATTGTCTATCAACATGAGAGATATGAGAGATCTAGGAATCTAATCTAAGTTATAACTAGTGTGAGTGGAAGATTTGATTAGATGTGCCATTGGCTATAGTCATGTGAGATTAACCTTACTTTCGTCCTTTTATATCAAATAGAAGAATA